>VXCM01004978.1:61255-85316 GCA_014773175.1 Lucifuga dentata
CCCCCCCCCCGTTGACAACTTGAATTGTTTGTTGGTACCAGCTCTGAACCCGCCCGGAGATACTGCACCCAGTGACCACTGAGTATAGTAACACTGAAACCAATGGCAGTCTGGAAGGTAGGAAAAACATTCTGAAATTTACCAGCAAAGCAGTATATTTTGGGAAATGGCTGTCAGCAGAGGTGGGACGAAGTCATTGTTTTGCAAGTCACAAATCCCCCTCAAGTCCCAAGTAAAACATGAAGACAGCCAAGGTGCATGCCAAGTCACAAGTCTAGACTGGCAAGTCAAGTTTTCAACAAGTCATAATGTCCTCTATATTTAATGCCGGAGTCAACGCTATGGACTTAAACAACATGACTTACACTCGACTTGGAGAGTCACAAATTTGCTGACATGAGATTCTACATAATATAATCAAAAGAGACATGCAAATCATGATTGACACCGATGACTTGTGACATCAGTGGGACTTGTCAGTCTTGACTTGGGGCTTGTATGCCAAGGTTAACCAAACCTCTGGTTGTCAGTAACTTTCATGTGGATTGTATATATACACCAGGCCAGAAGGTTGAGACCACCCCAGATTTAAAAAAATCATCAATGCACTGTTTATTTTACAATTTATTGCACAGGAAATGACAAAAATACATAAAATAAATGTAACTAATTAGTTTTCAAGCAAAATTAGTCAACAATTCTCACATTATGTAGCCACTCTGATTACAGAAATGATTTTTCATGAAGGCATCAGTCTGTATTAGTGCAGCACTCTTGTTGTGTTCCAACTCCCTGCTGATGTGTTTTAATATTCTATTCAATAGCTGCTGTCTGCCTTCTCCCACATCATTTTGGATTAACTTGCTGCACAGTCTGCTCATGCTAAATCTGGGCGTGGCCTCACACTTCTGGCCTGTAATGTATTGTATATATTGGGCTCAAATGTGTACAATCACCGGTATGGTCCTTTAAGTAATTCCTGCCACCTGCAGACAGTTCCACACAATCTGCAGGCGTAAGGCCCATTTCACACGCTAAGCGTTGAGCGTTGCTGCTGAGCTCAGCATCCAGCACTCTGCTTGTTCATGAACAGAGTCTGAGCAGCGCCGCTCAACCAAGCGCTAACAGGAAGTGCTCGTTGCTAATGACATGTTGACGGTTACTATGGGCGATCTTTGCACATTTGTGGTCCAAATTGGGTTTCTGGGTCAAATCGGATAGCGACATGGACATTGCAACAAAGAAGGCTCTAACTCTTCTTCTCCTTCAAAGAAGAAAAGTGAAAAAATTACGAATATGGGTCATGAAACCTTGTTGAGTCACCGTTCTAAACTGCTCTACACAGTTATGAGCTTCTCCTCCATCGCTGCGGTGCTTCTGCTTACGTGACATATAGCGTTCTCTAATTGGTTGCACGTTGGAAAGGTCAGCGTCTGAAAGGTCAAAGTTGAATTTGTTTGAATGTTGAGCGCCACGTCAAAACAGCGGCGCTCAAGGTGGCGTGATGCAATGTTAGGAGTCACTGCTCAGCTCCCGATACACAACAGTGTAACGCCCAGATCAGTGCAACACTCAACACTTACCATATGAAACTGGCCTTAATGATGCAGATGCAGGCTGCATTCACATCCAGGCAGCCAGAAACATAAAGAGGCTGGAACATTCCCTCCAGGCTACGATCAAAAGCAGTCACTTCTCTATGTTTCTCATTAAGGAAAGCAACATCTGGTGTGTTGGCTGCAAAGTTTGACTTTGATTATTGCAAAATATGATCGTGGTAAGCGGAACAGAGGGGCGATGCAGGATTTAGCAAATACTGTATGACATCTCGCAGGAAACTTGAATTTGGGAATTAACAAGTATCGTTTTCAGCTGTGCATTACTTTCATTTTCCCATACAGATCATGAATTAATGATGAAGTGAGTTAAAGGAGATGTATGATCTAGATTTCAGTGGTCTGTTTCAAAAGCTTTGTGATGCTTAAATGCACAAAAAAAAAAAAAAAAAAAAAAAAAANAACAACACATTGGTCCACATCCACTCTCCCCTGCAGCACCACTGTGCATACTGAGTGAAAACACGCCAATTTGGTTACTGTCTCTTTAAGGCCCCCCTCTTGAAAATTTCCACATTAGCCATGCTGGTTAAACATTCACTCACTTGGGTGGGTGTGAACAGGTGTGTTGGCAGGTGAATGTAAATGTGTTATATGTTGATGTCAACATACTAAGTAAAAATAAAAAAACAAACAAAAAACAATAAAAAATGTATTATAAGAGCAGTTCAGGACGTATGGATTTGTCTTGTCTTATTGGGTGCATTTTTATACCAACCTAAACATTTAACGATGGCAGTGTTCAACACAAATTCCCTACAATGTTAATGTACTATACACAAAAAAAGTAAAAATGTATTAAAGGACCATAACACCTATTTTGCATGTTTGAGCCTAATATATTCAATTTTAATACACGTTACGTTACTGACAATCATTTCCCAAAGCATACTACTGGAACAGTGAATTAATAAAAATGTTTTTCCTACCTTCCATACCACCATTGATTTCAGTTCATTCTGGTACGCTATTAAAATCAACTTGATGATACTTGAAACATTCTTGGGATAGGTAATCCATCATCACCAACAAGACGTGTATTCAGGGTTTTTTTAGAAGTTTCATAATTTTAGCGTTTAAGTACAATAAAAAGCGTGGAGTGAATGTATGTCTCCACCGGGGAATATAGTCCCAAAAGAAGACCTGCGTTTATGGAAAAATTTAAAGGACCGTGACTTCATAAGGCTGTGTAACTATTAGCAGGAGAAACATGGATTTTTAAGGTGGGTGTATCACTTGAATATTTGATTTTGAAAGATTAAGAGATTTTGCAAAATATCAGGAAAGCTGAAATATGGTTTTATCCTTTGGGAAATGATTGTCAATAACGTAACGTATGAAAATTGAATATATTCAGCTCAAATATGCAAAATGGCCGGTATGGTCCTTTAATCATCCTTTTAGAAAACAAGATTACCAAACTTTAAACCAATTGTCATATCATTCATTTAATTAGAGTAAGGACATTGTGTTGTCTCATGAAAGTAGATTGGAAATAATAATTTGTCTAAAAGACATGACCCTGCACACGTTAAACTACTCGAGCCAAATTAATTTATTACTTTCTCAGAATTTGAAATAATTTTGCTTCAAAAGTGGCTGAAATAAGAAGTGTACGCGTGAATTTCCTTTGGGATCTCAGGAAATAAAAACTGCTGTTGAGAAAGTCGGAGCAGCTNGTGTACGCGTGAATTTCCTTTGGGATCTCAGGAAATAAAAACTGCTGTTGAGAAAGTCGGAGCAGCTGTTCCACGCCTCGGCTTTTTGTTTACAAGTGCCTGATTATGTACTGTAAGCATCATTCATGCGCGCGCGCACACAGAGTTTACTGGCTAACAGCAGAAGATAACATTGTCTCAAACACCATACTCTCTTAAACCTCGGTAAATATTGAGGACTTCCAGTTTTATCCTTCGGGAAATGATTGTCAGCAACATGTATGAAAATTGAATATATTAGGCAAAATGGGTGGTATGGTCCTTTAAAATGTCCACATTTAAAATAACAATAATATCTGTAACATCAATGTATTGGTCATGAATTTATAAATTAGAGGTCAAAGGCAGTGCAGTATAGGAATAATATGACTAGATGCCATTTATTATATATTAAAGTCGATGAATGCTCGGTTTAAATTGTATCACGTCTACTTTTAACGTTTGAAAACTTGACTATTGCATGATTTTAATGTTGTTCATGATTCTCGTTCTGACACAACATCAGGAGCTGAACTTGGCAGGTTTGAGGAGTGTATTGTTTAAAGATATTAGCAATCTCCTTGACAACTGCATAAACATTTATTTATTTTTATTTATTGGCAAATGCCAGTTACACCCACAGTCAAAGACTCAATCGATGCCTTGCGCTCACACACACACTCAGAGGTTTGGTGACCTCTGAGCTGAAGAAAACAGACGGCGCTTCAATAATTATTCAGTTATTAGTGCGCATGCACACACACACACACACACAAACACACATGCAACGATGCCCTTTCACAACCGACCAAGCAACTATGCAGACAGTGAGCCACACACAACCCTCATGAATACACATATTCACAAACGCACACTCTCTCTCTCTCTTTCTCTTTCTCTCTCTCTCTCTCTCTCTCTCTCTCTCTCTCTCTCTCTCTCNTCTCTCTCTCTCTCTCTCTCCTCCTCCTCCTTAACGTCATCTTCCTCTCACCCTGCTTTCTCTGACTGTGATTAATCCTCATTGTCTCCTCAAGGTTATGAGCAGGCACACACATACACACACACTCACGCTCGCTTATGTGTCTCTATGACAACCGCTGCACCCACACCTGTCTCTCCTCAAAGCCAACAAAGCCAATAACTTTGAAAGCCCAGAAGCTGTGCGTGTGTGCATACAGGCACGTATATCACAATGCTAGGGAGAGAGACGGAACGAAAAAGAGAGACAAGATGACTTAATAAATCACTCTTTTCTCCCCGTTTCAGAGTGTAACAGTTTTTTTTTCAAATGCTGCAGATAGCAAAACAAACAGAGCTGCAGAGGCTGACTCGCGCCGTGCCAGAAGCAGGACGCGCTGTAGGTTATTCACATTTGACTGATGAGGTAATATGGGTTAGAATGATGGTAACTGCTGCAGCAGCATGGGCCTCGGGGTCTTTTCCTGTTATCAGCGAAGGAGAAGGTTGAGCCAGGCTCTTGAAGGTGAGCGCGTTCTTCGCCCTCTCGTCACCAAACGTCCTTTAATCTCAGTCTCGCTTCCTCTTCCTCGTTTGTAGGAAATGCAGGTGGAGGAGCTCGCCGCCGTCAGGCAGGCATTACAAGCCGATCTGGAGACCTCCATCCGCCGCATTGTCGATCTGCAGGCTGCTCTGGAAGAAGTGGAATCAAGCGACGAGAGCGATTCTGAAAGGTAATCGACTTCGCCGGCGTATGTCTCTCTCCATCTAAACGACTTTATCACGTTTGTGTGTGTAATTTCAACCTTTCACCACTCTGCCCTTCAATCCAGCGTTCAAACTGCTGTGGAGTCCTTTACTCGAAAGAAAGACCTGTAAGAGCCTTTATGAACGTGTGTGAGTTGGTAGTGTGTGTTTTCATTGCTGTATGTGCCTTGGTGCTGCACAGGTATGTGACCTTTGACCCAGACCTCAAAGCATCTTCTTAAATATTTCACTGTAATAACTTTACAGTACAAGGAGACAGAAGTTTATCGGTTAAAGTGGAAACAGCTGCCTGCATGGCTACTAACCACACAGCAAACTGGAAATTATGACAGTCTGCCCTTACTTCAGCTGTTTTCCATCTTATCCTTAATAATCTTGGCTTGATTTTATAAATCAAATTTAATTTTGTGTGTCATCCTCAGAGGATTACTGCCAAACCGGTGTGGGCTTTTTAATTTTTTTTCCCACAAGTACATACAATGAGCATACAAAGAGCTTCAAGATTGATGATTACATTTTCATACTTTCCCACAAGCACATGAACGCACCATGAAGTAAAAGGGTCTTAACGTAGTCCCTACTCTATATGCTGTATACGCCATATGAATGGAGACCAAAAAAGAAGGAAAATGATAATCTATCTGTTAACCTCTGATCTGCTTTGGAAATTTTCCAGCTCAGGTTGTCTTTAAAAGTGACATACAATATAGATTTTCATGTTCTTATTTTCATGTAGGGATCTGTTTTCTATTTGAAACTTTTTCAGTGCTTTAAAGCTTCACAGCTTTTAGCATGTTTAAGCCCAGTAAATACTACCCAGCACTACACTGTACTGACAGTTTCCAAAACACAAAACTGTATTTTAGTTTTCCTATCCTCTTTTTGAATTCCCTAATCTTTAAAAATCAATGTTAAAGTTCAGTGTTTCACCTGCTAAGACCTATGTCTCAATGTAGAAGGCATGGTAGTCTTTCATTTCTCTATAAAAGCCGTCTTCTCATGGGACTATCATTCCCTGGTGGAGACGTATATTGTCTCCATGTTGGGCCAGTTAAATAAAGTTACTCTGACAAAAGAAAATGAATGGATATGTCGTTCGCTGTGATGGATTACGTATCTGATGCACGTCTTAAGTGTCTACAAGTTGATTTTAATAGTGTACAGGAATTAACTAAAACCAATGGCAGCCTGGAAGGTAGAAAAAAAAAATCGAAAATTTACTGCTCCAGTAGCAACGTAACATATACTATATGTGGGTATATATTGGGCTCAAACATACTAAATTGCCAGTAAAGTCCATTAATGTGCAAAAAACACATTTACTATGTTTACATGACATGGGATTTTTTCCTGTACCGTAAGGGAAAAAATCCAAATAAAATGTATACATAGATGTAATGAACATGATGCTTTTATGAAAGTCTATGAATATGCTTGCATCGTTGATGTTGGCGTCTCTCTCGCCTTACAGTGGAATCAGTGCTGGTTGTGTGGTCTTTCTGGCTGCCATCTGTAATGCATTTGCATGCTCATTACAGCTTAATAATGTGTTTCACCGGTGATAAAATCTGATTTTGATTCTCTGCAGTGACTCCGTGTCCAGCGTTGGCTCCATTGGAACAGAAGATGTTGGGGAGGGGATTCGTAAATGGCTGGGAGGACCGCGAGGAGGTTCCCGTGGCGGATCTCCTCATGGCAGTACCATCAGCAGCCAAGGAGGGCGCCAGTCTGTTACTGAAACTATGAGCACTTATAGCTTCCGGTAGGCTGACATGCTCCATAATTCATCTGTGTTATCAATTCATTTTGATTAGGACCTTCAGAATATGCCTTTGAAAGGGAAAGTGAAAAGGAAAAAATAGGAAGAAAACTAATAAACTCACGAGTGACGTATTTGAGTTCATAACATGGGTTAGGTCTAAAAACCAAAAATAATGATGGCATACTGCTGAGTGCCTGTTATCTCTCCAAAGTTCATGCGCGGAACCTGATGATGAAGGCTCTGAGGTCAGAGGAGTTGGGATGAAAGGTCCTGGTCGAGCCCCCTCCTCGTCGGCTCTGTCTGAGCTGCTGGACGGGCTTCGGAAGCGCAGAGCTGGCGGGGANAGCCCCCTCCTCGTCGGCTCTGTCTGAGCTGCTGGACGGGCTTCGGAAGCGCAGAGCTGGCGGGGATACCAGAGAAGGAGCCGGCAGTACTGTCTCCCTGCCCATTTACCAAACAACCGGAGCCTCTACTCTCAGACGGAGATCTTCAGCCCTCTCTCTTGGGCCGGAGGACCCCCAGGAACCCCGGCCTGGCCCCAGCATCCTCAAACCATCCTCCCCCCTCTTGCCCCGTGCTGCCAGCATGCGCTCCATAGGCAATTCCCAAGCGATTTCCGGATCCACGACAGCCGGAGCCAAACTCTCCCGCTTCAACTCCACCGATTCCCTCTCCTCCCTTCCGTCGCTGCCACGCATCTCCTCCCTGGCACCCCACAATGCTGCTCACCTTCATCTCCCCACCCTGTCCATCCCAGAGGAGGACTCAGAGGAGCCACTCCGTTCGGTGACAACGCCTACCCAGCGCTCCCCTCAGCCGCCAAGACGGTGGATGCTAGGGAATCTCGTTACACAGGATGGCGGTGAAGGCTCTCTGGGTTCAGAGCCCATGGTCTTCCAAAGCCGCCGGCTGATTGGTGATAATGACCACGATGACGTGACCTCTGACATATTGCCCGCCATCCGAAGAGCCCAGTCCACCAGCAGCCTTGCCAGCTCGGTCAGAGGAGGCAGGAGGGCACTGAGCGTGCGCTTTGGAGAGTTGCCGCCTTCCACCCGCAGCAGGAAAAGCTCTGAAACGGAGTCCTCCAGCTCCGGCGGATCAGAAGGGAACTCTCAGGGTGGAGGGCTGAGACACAGGGTAAGCAGACCACAAGGAGAAAGACTCGAGGCAGAGGGCAGCGAGGGGGGAGACGTGGCTTCAGTCATGAAGAAATACCTCAAGAAGGAGATTGACTGAACCAGATAACAGTCTTAGGTATGTGAAGAGCAGATCTGAATGTGGCTGCAGCACCTCATGATGCATTTCTCTGACATAACCACCCTGTTTCTTTTCTCCCATCAGTCTGTTCACGGTCAAGAGCTCCGGTCAAGCTCGCTGAGAAAGCGAAGACTTCAGGAACAGCAACCAAGCCTGAGCAAAATATTTCACACAATTTGACGTGAATCACCGAAAATTCATTCGTTCAATCCAGATACGCTCAGTCAGGATTTATTTTCAGAAAAGCTCTGTTTGTATATGAATAAAAACATAAAACAAAATACTTTGTAAATTTACTCTGACTACCACTAGCAGTACATTTCTCACATTCTACATTTAATTCCCCTTTTAAACAACAAATAACACAACATTCTCCAGCCAAAATGGAACAAACCAACATACTACTTTGAATGTATGCACCTAGTCAAAGACAAAGATGTTCTGGAATGAAATGTCTGCACTTACGCATATCCTGTTAAAAGGATTTCTGTCAACAGAGTTGTGTGAAGGACCAAGCTGGTAGGCAAAAGAGGTGAGAAGAATTTCTTAGAGGAAAATTTAGTTTTCTTTTACAAAAATGTGAGTTAAAATTGATTACCAAAAAAGTTCTGGGCCCATAAAAGAGGTCAACTAAACAACTCGACTGAGGAGCATCATAAACTCACGATCTGAGAAGCAAACTGACCTAAAACAAACTACTCACACTTGGGGTGTATATATACTGGCTGATCAGGCCATTTACACTCAAAAGGGTAAAACATGCACTGAACAATACAGAACTACTAACAAATAACACACCACAAGACAATCTACAACTCATCTAAATAAAACATTTAATTGAATAATAATAATAATGATACCAAAGAAAGTAAATTAAATGAAAGAATAACAAAAGAATAAATGTAAATCATTCCTTGCTCCCCCATGATGTGAATGATGATTGTGTATGTTTGAGCCCAATATATACAATTCATATACACTTACTTACTGACAACCATTTCTCAAAATATATTATGTTAGGGTAAATTTTAGAATTGTTTTTTCCTACCTTACCACCATTGGCTTCAGTTCATTCCAGTATGCTATTAAAATCAACTTGTAAAGACTTGAAACCTGCTTGAGATACATAATCCATCACAGCGAACAATACATCTATTAGGGTTTTGTTGTTTTTGTTTTTTTTGTTTTTTTTAAGTAACTTTATTTAACTGATCCAACATGGAGCTACACAGAAAATTCATTCGTTCAATCCAGATACGCTCAGTCAGGATTTATTTTCAGAAAAGCTCTGTTTGTATNGAAAATTCATTCGTTCAATCCAGATACGCTCAGTCAGGATTTATTTTCAGAAAAGCTCTGTTTGTATATGAATAAAAACATAAAATGAAATACTTTGTAAATTTACTCTGACTACCACTAGCAGTACATTTCTCACATTCTACATTTAATTCCCCTTTTAAACAACAAATAACACAACATTCTCCAGCNCAGTACATTTCTCACATTCTACATTTAATTCCCCTTTTAAACAACAAATAACACAACATTCTCCAGCTAAAATGGAACAAACCAACATGCTACTTTGCATGTATGCACCTAGTCAAAGACAAAGATGTATGTCTCCGCCAGGAAATATAGTCCAAGGAGAAGACAGCTTTTACTGAGAAATTAAAATGACCGTGCCTTCTACAACTGTGCATAAAAATAACAGGAAAACTAAGATATGATTTTATATTTTGAAAATTGGCTGTCAGTAATGTAACAGGTTGAATATATCAGGCTCAAACATGCACAGTCGCCTGTGCGGTCCTTTAATTAAACAAACTAAAATATTGAATGTACAAAGTTAACTAAATGTGCATGCTTACAATTAGAAAACACTGTACTAATCAAACACTCATACATGTATGTGTTATACAGTATGAAACAAAAGCTATGTGTAGTGTCATTTATGTGTACTTGTGTAAATGCAGTGTGAATGTAAAACATGCAAAATCAATTAATACAATGAAGCTAAGTGAGTGCAGGCAGTTAGCGTAATTCAGTTTAGCCATTGTGGCTGGAGGTGCAGGAGGACCAAACTCCCAGCTCTGGATGTTTCCTCTTCATCCCCATCTGCTACTCTGCATGAGTTGAGCCAGAGTTCATGTAACTCCAGCTGAAACCATCTGCACCCGGCAGAGCAACAAAATGTGATTTAGCCTGTTAACAACTATTGACATCCAACCATCCATCCATTTTCCACTGCTTATTTGGACCCGGGTGGCACATTCAGCAGGCTGAGCAATTTAGCCCAAATGTCTCTCTCCTTACTCATATCCATCAGCTCTTTCTGGAGATGGGACATGTCATTCCACCTGTGTATTTGTTTCCTTCCAGTTGAATACGCCTGGAGTACCTCCCCCAGGTGCTCAACACAAAAGGTATGACAGGTGTATTTTTCTACACACAAAAACACAGAATGGTAGAATTGTAATGGGGCTTAAGGTGTGATCCATAATCCCTGAAATATGTTTTCCTTTCCTTTGCGACAAATGTTTTGTATTGCATCTCACTGATATCCTGATACATCAGGAAACTAAAGTAGCTTGTTCACCTGGGGTTATTCCTATGTTCCCAGGGTCCTATGTTACCCAGCTCTATATAGCACAATAGAGCACAAAATGGATTAGGGTTAGGGCTAGAGTTATCCTGTTAACACACAATGGCCCAGATTCATAAACCATAGTGCATGATTTACCGCATCGCTATGCGCAAATATCATGGCGCAAACATGTTCCCTCATTCGTAAACGCCTGTTAGCGACATATTTTAGCGTTAGCCTTGAAAGAGGCATTACTGTGGTATTTCCTTATTTACGTGTTGCGGTAACTATTCATAAAACAAACTGACACGCAAAAAATAAGACCTGCTCCAGTCCAGTGGTAAATTTCAGTGGTATGAAATCTGGGCGACGTTTAAAACTGTATTTACCTCACATGTGTTAGTGATCAATAACTCTGACAGATAGTCACTCAGTTGATCAGTCAGTTTTTAAATGGTGAGTTTTGTTCTGATCTGAGACATGTTCAGGTGCTCCGTCTGAGTTTGTCACCCCCCCTCCCCAGTGCAGCGTGATTGCACTAAAGAGGTTAAAATACACGCTTAACTGTTATTTCCACGTCAGTCTTTTAAAACGAGGATCTATAAAGCAGAATGTTTGTTTCTTTTGCTGATTTGTGGCTGATAAATATGCAGAAGCTCATTAACATGCTGATCTTCACTGGCTTTTACCTGTCACACCTCACACAGCAATGCTTCCTTTATGTTACAATGGTGCACTGATTATCGTAGGAGAAGTTTTATGAATGAGCTTCAATCATCACGGTGCCCATTAAGGCAGTGTTACTCTCCTTATTGCTGTTTTTTATGAATTTGGGCTTATGTGTGTTAACAGAATATTGAACTGGGGAACATATGACCCTAAGAACATAGATACGCTCCCGTCCACCTCCTTGGTAGCATTTTCATATGACAAACTTCAGACCACATAAGAGTGGGTATGGCTCATTAAATTTTAAGTTGAGATGAGCAACAACAGGAGGCATGGCAGATGGAGAATATTACAAACCACTGATGACAGACTCAAAATAATAGATTAACCACTCGCAATAGTGTTAACAGTAGGGGTGTAACAGTTCCCATAAATGAACAATCCAGTTCGGTACAACCCTGACAGTACGGTCCTGATGGTAGGGTGAATAATACACCCACATACTGTGGTTCTATTGGTCAGTCTGGCACAACCAATCCAGTGTTGCCTTGTTAGTCACGACTCCATAGTTGTCCAATCAACCGTCAGAGTTTTACATCACTATGTTTGAGAAGACGTGAGATGCAGTCTGACAGGGGTGCTGACAAATTGCTATTAGAAGATGTACCAGCATCATTTAAGTCTGCTGTTTGGGCTCATTAGGGGTTTGAAATCAAGTACAGCAGTGATGGAAAAAGAACTGTAGATAACACAGTGATGGTATAACACTGCTGGAGGTGTGTTTATTATACCAGCCATAACACGACGAACACGATCAGCCACTTACACCAACATCACCCAGGTGTTTCTCTGACAGCCGGCTCAAAGAGAGAAGAAGCGACAAGACAACGTGCTCGACTCACCGCATTAAAACAACCACTCAACAGGAACTCAGACAGACTCAAAGCTGTAACTAAAGCACTAAAGATCCACAGCCATACTCAGCTGTGGAGGACTCTGGATTCAGACATATGGTTAAAACGCTGGAGCAGCAATACAACATCTCTTCATGGATTCATCTAACTATAAAGACAGAAATCACTGTCTCTGTCACCAACATCTCTAGAACCCGACACTGTATGAAGTTGATATTCAGCAGGTTTACTGCTCAGGACCCAAGGACTNCATCTCTAGAACCCGACACTGTATGAAGTTGATATTCAGCAGGTTTACTGCTCAGGACCCAAGGACTTGCAGTGTCGCATGTGAAGTTGTTTGGATGAGTGGTTCTTGAATTGAGCTGTGCTGGTAAAAAGTAGTCCACGCAGCAGGACNGAAGTTGTTTGGATGAGTGGTTCTTGAATTGAGCTGTGCTGGTAAAAAGTAGTCCACGCAGCAGGACATGCTCCAGGCGCAGCAGCATATGCTCCACTCCAGTGCCACTATCAACCCAAAACTGTACAGCAAACAAAGCTAGCTTACAAGCACGTGCAGAACAAAATTATGGCAGGTTGCGGCGCACACCATAATGTCCAGCCCATTCCGAACAGGCAGGTTTTGAATGGGCACTGCACTAGTTTCATAAACAAGGAAATCCTCAGCCCATATGAAGAAACACGTCAGTTAGCTAGCACACCTTATGTGGCTCGATGACAGCTAACTGGACCTCAAGGCCTGCTTGCCTAAAATTAAAGTTCTTTATCTTGCACAGCAACATTTCTTTTAATAATGAAAGAAATATTATTTTGTTATACTGTATTTTAAGTATAAACATAATTTGTAAAATACCATTGTAAAATATTATGGTATTTTCTTATCTTAAATCCAAATACATACCGTACCATGAACCATGACCAAAACCCTGATACGTGCCGTACCCTCAGATTCCTGAACCGTTACGCCCGTAGTTAACAGTATCTGTACTTCAAAACTTTTCTCAAATGCAGACAGACTTGGACTAGGTTTTGTTACATAATCTTCATCAGCAGAGAACGAGCCCTGTCGTTGGCTTTTGGATTGTTAGTCAGTGATTTGGCCACTTCAACTGTGTATTCATGCAGAGTTTCAGAGGAAATCTCTTTCCCGGTTCTGTTATTTTCTCCTGTCATTCCCATTTTACTTCCTCTCAGTTACTTTGCAGGTGCAGGAAGAGAGCTACGAAACAAGAAAAACAGGATGTACCATTGCTTTGTTTTTTTTTGTTGTTGTTGTTGTTGTTTTTGGTCCATGAAGCCATAAGAGTCTGCAGATTTTTCATACAAAGATTTATCATGCAGGTTCATTCTACAGCAGCATTGTGGAACATCTTCTTCTCAGTCTATAGCCATAACTGTTGAAAATATGTCAAAAACTATTTTATCCTGCTGAATCAGTCATCCTAGCTACTCAGCAGTGTAGCTGCATGTTTGTTAATGTACATTGATTCCATAACTGTGAGCCTGTTTGAGCAGTTTAATCCACCAGATCTGCTGGATCTGTGCTAAACTGCATCTGTTGGTAATCCACCACAGGATACACATGCCTGAAGGTTTTCATTAAGATTGGTGTCTTAGGTTTTGAGAAATCGACAAAAATGTTGACAGATGCCCTATCTTGCAATTTTAAGAAAGTGAAAAAGAATTTCTGGATCAAGATCCAGATCTGCCTCAAAATCCAATCAACTCCTCTTGAACCAAGTCCCACCTATCTACACAATTTCATCAAAATCCCTCCACGACTTCTTGAGTAATCTTGCTGACAGACACTGACTGACAGGCGTGGAAACAGAATGTCCGTGTTAATCACAGGAAGTGTACCATGACCATTTGAACATTAATCAAAAAATATATCATAAATCCACACTGAGGGGGATCAGCTATTCTAAGCTGATTCCACTCATTGGTTCCTCCTTTCTGGCTGGAAAACTTCCAACAACATCATGCGATGGTTCCAACTTCAAGATCACTTTTAAGTTTAGGTTCAAGTTTTACCTTTATTTATGTGTTATGTATTTATTTATTTGTTTAGGTTCAAGTATTACACTTTTTGTAATTCCACTCTGTAACTGCTAGGAGCAGTGGACACCCCAAACTGTGGGTCTATAGTGCCTTGATCAAGGGCAATGGCAGGAGCATTCATCTAATAGGGGTTTTTTCTACATTCCCAGGGTCCTATGTTCCCCAGCTCTACACAGCACAAAAGAGCACATAATGGGTTAGGGTTATTCTGTTAACACACACTTAATCTGTGTTAACAGAATACTGAACTGGGGAACATAGATACGATTCCCATCTAATGCACGTTTTTCATGGTGAGAAAAACCAGAGAACCCAGGGAAAATAAATAAATAAATAAAAGCCCATGCAAACACGGGGGACAATATGGAAAAGACCAGGTCCGGCATGGGGCTCCAAACCCAAGACTTTTTTGTTGTTAGTTAAGTGTGTGTTAACAACAACTCCAAAAAAGGATAAATCGTGCTATTAGCATTAGCGGCGCATCTTGTCAGGCATTTAGTTTCATTAGTTATTGATTGGTTTATTGGACATTTTATTGCAGGGTGTTTCCTGTTATGAACTCAAACTAAAAATGCAACATATGTTCAATGCGAGTACTTTCTGATGTCATTCTGATGTCACTGCTTGTTGTTGTAGCAATGAAGAACAATAATTCACCGTATCTATGCTAACATGCCATATCTGCATCATCTGGCTCATTTTTTCTGATTCTTTACTTTCAAATGGAATTGATTGCTGCAATCAGAGAGTTTGGATCAGTCTGTCACAGCGATTAATGTTACATGTTGACATTTGTTTGATTTTTTTTTTTTTTTAANTTTTTTTTTTTTTTTAATGAAGCTGTTTGGCTTAGGGAACAAGATTAGCTTGTTACTGATCAGCTTAAGGGGATTTTGAATCATTACCGGGTGGCTGCCTTTCTTTTTTGAAGAAGGAAATGAGTTTTATTAGATTCTCTTTTATTGCTGTCATATTCACCTTCAACAAATCATCGTTTCAAAAAGACGTGGTTAATGAAGGGGAAAGAGAAGAGAAAAATATTAATAAATCCGCAGCGCTGAGCTCGCAGCAATGGAATATGAGTTTGGCCTACTGAGCATCAGTACGTTAACGCTGACCTTTGCAGATGATGATGAACGGTTTTGGGACTTTAAGTGACTGACATTTATTTTACAGATGGAGCTATTAAAACCATCCTTTTTCTTTCCTCTGCAGGTCTACAGAAGAGCTAAGTGCCCTTTCATGAAATCTCATTTTAGCATCAGATAATCTCTTAAATGGATACGATGCTAAACACATTCAGACAAAATGCTATGAGGAGTTTTGGATTATGCCACTTTAAACTTTAAAGGATCATATGATCCTGCATGATTGAGCCCAATATATACAATTTTTTACTGAAGTAACTTTACTGAGCCAATTCAACACGGAGAACGTATGTCTCCGCCAGGAAATATAGTCCCAGGAGAAGATGGCTTTTACCAATAAATTAAAATGACTGGATCTTCTACAATGTTGCAAAAGTGTTAGCAGGCGAATCATTGAATTTTAAGGTGCGTGGTTTTGAAAGATTAGGGGATTTGAAAAAAAATAACAAGAAAGTGGTTAGGGTTAGGCTAACCCTAACACTAAAATACAGTTTTATGTTTTGGAAATTGGTGTCAGTAAAGTAACATATATGCAGATTGTATATATTAGTCTCAAACATGCATGATGGTCCTTTAATACTGAAGTATAAAATCATCATAACAAACTTTTTAGGCAACAGCAGCATGATGAAGTGTGTTATATATTAGCGCTCGCTGATTGGCTCGATGCTCAAGTCGTGACCTAATTATCTAAAGTGTCTCTCCTGGAAATCATTTCAGCTCTCTTGACATTCTAACCTGAATGGTTTGTGACTTTTACAGGACGACTGGAGTCCAGAATGCCTCGCAGGAATTGATATTGATTGGTCCCCAACATGATTTTAATTTTCATTTTAATTAAGTTACCATGTTAATTTACAACTGCTACAAACTATTGATTTTTTCGTGATTCTTTCACTCACAGAGTTTTAGTTTGATGATATCGATCAAACGGCACTTTAACCAACAAGGGATTATTACAGACTTTGAACAGCCTACATGTACCTGCAGAAATATAGAATTTTAACTAGTTTATCAGCTTGCCAACATTCAGCACAACTGAAGCTAAAGACATATGCTACAGGCCAGAAGTTTGAGGCCACCCCCAGATTTAGCATGAGTAGACTGTGTAGCAAGTTAATCCCAAAATGATGTGGGAGAAGGCAGACAGTAGCTATTGAATAGAATGTTAAAACACATCAGCAAGGTCTTTTTTAAAAAAAATCTGGGGTTGACCTCAAACTTTTGGCCTGTAGTGTAATAATACAAACCAAATCTTCTGTTAGTCTTCTAATGGGTATGAAATATGACTGGTCACACCGCTCTTCAAGCTTAGATCTTGCAGGGATTTAAACTGCACTAGTCCTAACCCTCTGCATAAATTTAGCAAGAGGCATCTGAACCACAGAGAAATCTTCATAGAAGAATCAGATTATCAGTGTTTAAGGTGGGGAGGTGATTTAGTGTGGCTGTATGGGGAGAATCCTGTGGAAACCTTTCATGCTGCATATACAAAGCTCACATTTCAGAACCATGAATGCAAGGCCGTAGCCATGGTGTCAACATTGGGGGGGACCAAATCTAACCGCCCCCAACAAAAAAAAAAAAAAAATGTTTTTTTTTTTTTTTTTTTTTTTTTTTTTTTTTTTTTTTTTTTGATGCTCTCCAGGCATATCTTCTCCTCTCCCACCCTATCCTCTCATCTCCTCTCCAGGCAATACGTGTTTTGACTTGCCATTCTTCAAGTAAAGGCTCCAAAGGCCTTTTTGCGCTTATCGTTGACAGCGATAAAAGACTGACATATTCCTTCAAGGTCCAGTCTGTCCAGTTTCTCCTGGTGCACATGATATATGGCCACATTATTCAGCCTTGTTTGACTCATCATCCTCTCAGCCTCTTGCTAGCTAGCTAGGCTAGCCAGTAAACTTAACACTTAGCAAGGCTAATTTACGAACAGGGCAGGCTAATGCCCTGTTAATTACTTAAATGAGTCTTTACCAACATTACAGCTGTAAATACACTTAACATCGACTATAAGTGCAACATCATGACATACAGAAAGACAATCAAGTTATTGTACCACATAAGGTTCATGTGGCACAATAACTCGATTTAATACTGTATATAATTATTATTAATGTAATAAGTGGTAATATTACTGCTAAGCTGTAATATTACAACATAAATGTCTCTGAATGTGAAGAATTCACAACATAACATAAACCACTATAATACTAGAACCAGTAGTAATTATAATGGCAATTTGTTAAGTTTAGTTATGATTACATTTGCTAATGATTATTTTGGACAGCGGTGCATGGTTTCCTGTCATAGCATAGAATTATTTTTATTCCTATTTTTTTATATCAATCCCTCCAATATATTATAATTACGGCTTTGCATGAATGGGAATATCATACTGTGGGGAGTCCATCCTAACGACTAGGAGCTGTAAGGACCTGTAGAAGAGTAGTGAGTGCTGAATGAAAGTTTCGATGATCTTGTAATGTTTCCATTACTTCTTGGGTCAAAGCTATGGCACCGAATATCAGTCTGGGATGTATGTCTGTTCTGGTGTTAAAAATGAGATGCCTTTGTTTAAGAGGACTGTAAGTATAATTGTTAGAGATAACAATACTTATCTTCTAACTTGTAAAGTCTCAACAATGTATTTTGATGATCACTTAAGTGCATTTAGTACTGAGGAGAAAACAGATGTCTTCATGCTGATCTGTGATGACCTGGTAGTACAAACCTTATCATAGGCAATTTTCATATGACACTGATGACATACATTGCCCCATTCTGTAATATCCATGCTGAATTGTTGTAGTTCATGAAATATATTTGTGTACCTGCCTTTCAATACAAGATATTTTTGTGCAAGTTGTTGTCTTCTATTTTTTGTAATTGATAGGTATGTGGGTTAGGTGGTTGAGGTGGTTACAGTACACAACATTCTACACTCTCAGAGTTAATTGTGTTAACACCCATCAGTATTACTATGTTATAGTCAAGTGTAGTCTGTAGTGTTAATATTTTTACACTGACACTAGTCTAGAGTACTACCAACACTATACAGTGTTAGCCAATGTTCTTTTTTTTTTTTTAACTCTTAAGGCCCTTTTACACTGAACGTGATTTTAAGTGCAAACAAATTGCGTAGCAATTATAAACTGCATTAGTTAATGAGAATATACACATACAAGTTGAAATACAAGGCAATTATTTTATTCGCCCAAGGTCAATTTTTTCCTTCTTTTGCCTGTGGCAAGAGAGGATCAGCCAATCAAAGCTGTCATCTCAGCACAGTTTTATAGACACAGCCTGTACTTAAAGGTCCGGTTCATCCACCGCGCACGTGTGCCTGCCTGGCGTGTGCGTCTTTACACATGGGCTGTTTACCTACAGCCTATAATAAAACTGGTCTCAGATATTAATGTGACTGAGACACCGCCATATGCTGTTCAGGATTGACTGGCTTCCTGAAATTTGTCCTCTGCCTCCTCAGATGTGGAGCTTGCATCTATCTCCAGGACACATTCAAACTGGCCCACCGACATCCTGAAACCTTGTCTGAAGCAGCATCATGGTAAAGACAGTGAAACTCCCCGTGTTCTTTCCTTCCCTCCAGAATTGGATGAATCCACAAACGTTTTCTCTTCTTTTCTGTCAAAAGGATCAGCACCAACTCATCATCACTGGATGATGCTGAATCCATTTTGATGTCCTGTCGTGCTGCCAAACTTTCTTGACAAGCATTCAGAAATTTGTGTCGCTGTAAATAGTTTTGACATGACAGTTTTGCAGCAAAAATATTTGCATATTCACGCCGCTTATTTGCGTCACGCCTGGTGTAAAACAGCCTTTACAGTGTTGAAATAACTCAAAATTAACACTTTCAATAGTGTTAATTTAACACTTAAAAGAGTGGACACTTTTGTAGTGTTAAATTTAATTATCTCAGAGTTAACTAAACACTCGCCATTTTGCTGTGAGAGACACCGGAAGAGCTGCGTCCCAAATGCACTAAAATGTGTCCTCCTGACCTCCCCTCCATCCTCCTTTCCTCCATGACCCAAAAACAGAAGTTGTCTCCTCCTCTCCTCCTCTCCTTCTCTGTCTCAAACCTGGAATAAATGAGGAGAGGAGCTTTTTCTCCTCCAAACGTCTCCTCCTGTGGAAGATATATATGCATGTATCCTTTCAGGAAGTCTTTTTTTACACTTTGCATGACATCACATCCTACCCAAACCATCAACCTTAGCAGCAAACACAAACTCAGGTGAACTCCTGCCTCTCACACAGATTTCTCCATGAACAAATATAAAAAACTTCTGCTGATTTATTAAACTCAGTCAATCTGTGATCGTTTCAAACAGAAACCACCGTCTGCTCATTAGAACACAGAAATCAACATAAACATTTATTAGTGACTTAAATAGAATTAAGTTTAGTTTAGTTTATTAGTTTTCATACACAATTATGAAATACATGAAATATAAAAGAACGTGTGAGGGTGGTAGAAACCTGAAATGGCTTGTATGAAAACCACATCCAGAAGACATACAAAAGCTAAAATACAAGCATAAAATCACATATACATTTTAAATTATAGTAGATCAAAATAGAATTTATAGAATAAGTGTAGAATTATAGTTAAAAAATAAAAAACCAGAGAAGCAGGAATGATTGCCATGATTAGAATTAGAATCACAGTTGGGACAAAATTCTCTGAATATTTCTGCACAGATGAATGTGGCGATTAAAGAACGACTGAAACAAAATAACTCTCTTTGAGGATGAACTCACAACAACATTATAATTATTCATACCTAACATAAAATCAAAGAACCATTAAAATAATCGTATTATTTAAGAAAATAACATGATGACTAATTAGAATTAGAACCAATTTTTCAAATAAGGTAACATTCATGTGAAACTTTAGTGACGTTAAACTGACTTTAGAACTTCTTCTTTTCAGGAATGATGTGACGTTTGTGCAGCCACAACATCCGATGGAATTCTGATCAATTAATAAAAAAATCAATATCACATGTGTGTGTGTGTATGTGTGTGTGTGTGTGTGTGTGTGTGTGTGTGTGTGTGGGAGATGTGGTCAGTGTTGTAGAAAGAGTAAAAGCTATGATTGTACACTTCTTCATCGACTGACATTACATATGACGGTGGAGAAAACATAACTGTTCCAATTCTCATGTCTCTCTTGTCGTCCTGCTCCTCTCCTCCCTTCCTCTCCTCCCATCCTCCACCTCACGCTTGAATGGAGGGAGGAAAGGAGGAGAGGAGAAAAATACTTTTGGCTGCAGCTCAGGAAAAACCCTGAGAGCAGCATTAGGGTTAAATCCAGGCTTACAGGCATGTACCTTGGTCAAGGGCAACAGCAGCAACATTTACATAACACACACTGGAGTATACA
The DNA here is from genome assembly GCA_014773175.1 of Lucifuga dentata. Lineage (NCBI taxonomy): Eukaryota > Metazoa > Chordata > Actinopteri > Ophidiiformes > Bythitidae > Lucifuga > Lucifuga dentata. The sequence goes on from VXCM01004978.1 coordinate 82,111, forward strand.
GTATTCCAGGTACACGGGAAGAACATGGGAAATTCATGTTAGCAGGTTTTCAAAATGCACCCAGGTCCAGACCTGGGTGCATTTTGAATTGTACTGATTGACAATCTATCATGGCTGATGGATATTTTTCATTGATATTGGTCTATTACTTTTGAAGAAATTGATTAAAAAAAAAAAAAGCGCCCTATTCTACATTTCAATGTTAAGAAATCACACAATAATTCCTGGATCCCCACTGGCATCGCAACTTTTATCTCCAGGCCTGTCCCACCCTCCCACCAAGTTTTATCAAACTTGATTTATATCTTCTTCTTTTAAATTCTTTTTATTTTTTTGAATTGACACAATTGAAAAAAAGACATTTTACAAAAGGAACGGGCTAACCTATACTAGTAAATTATGCAAAAAAAAAAAAAAAAAAAAANAAAAAAAAAAAAAAAAAAAGAAAGAAAGGTGAGCTGTCTACTTAGAAGGACACTCATTTAGACATGTTAATTCATACAGAATCTGGTCGTATTGATTTAATATAAATAATCAATTTATCCCAACACTCAAAAAATGTATCTGACTGAATTCTCAAGTTAAAAGTGATCCTTTCCATAGTCTGTATTGTTTATACCAAATCCAATTATTAAAGGACCATACCAGCCATTTTGCATGTTTGAGCCGAATATATTCAATTTTCATACATGTTATGTTACTGACAATCATTTCCCAAAGAATAAAACTGTATCTCAGCTTTCCTGATATTTTACAAAATCTCTTAATCTTTCAAAATCAAATACTCAAGTGATACACCCACCTTAAAAATCCATGTTTCTCCTGCTAATAGTTATGCAGCCTTATGAAGTCACGGTCCTTTAAATTTTTCCATAAACGCAGGAACGCAGGTCTTCATTTGGGACTATATTCCCCCGGTGGAGACATACATTCACTCTGTACTTTTTATTGCACTTAAACACTAAATTATGAAACTTCTAAAAAAAAAAAACACTTGAATACACGTCTTGTTCATGATCATGAATTACCTATCCCAAGAATGTTTCAAGTATCAACAAGTTGATTTTAATAGTGTACCAAAATCAACTGAAACAAATGGTGGTCTGGAAGGTAGGAAAAACATTTTTAATTCACTGTTCCAGTAGTATGCTTTGGGAAATGATGGTCAGTAATGTTACGTGTATGAAAATTGAATATATTAGGCTCAAACATGCAAAATGGATGGTATGGTCCTTTAATGTGAAGAGTTTATTTTTCCAGCAGTTTCTTAGTCAGGGCTTTCTTTCATGCAACCAGAAGTACCAGAAGATTTATATATATATATATATATATATGCTGCCAATCTGATCCTTTTGTTTGATGTTCAAAGCCAAAAGAATCACTTTTTCACTCACAGCTGATGTATGTAGCACAAGCTGAGTTCAGCCACAGGAAGTACACGACATGAAGTCCATCGCTGGACCTTTAAAACAGCCAGTCATGCTGGTGATGGAAATGAACCTTGAGGCAGAGAGATCTAATAAACTCCCAAAAACCCCAGCAGCATGCAAAGCACCCACAGCCGTGACAGCAGAAGTGTGTGTGTGTTGTGAGAGAGAGAGAGAGAGAGAGAGAGAGAGAGAGAGAGAGAGAGAGAGATGAGAAAATATAATAGAATGTCCAAATATTTTATGAATTTGTACTTTGATGCTTTGGCAAAATTGTTCTTCTTTTGAAACTTTCATGCCAATAAAGCCTTTGAATTGAAAATTTAAAAAAAATGAGAGGAGAGAGAGAAGAGATAGAAGAGAGATGAGAGAGAAGAGAGAGAGAGATAAGAGAGATATATTAAGAGAGAGAGAGAGAGAGAGCAGTTGATATTTACATCTGGATGCTACTGCACTGCTGCGATTCTATTATTATCCTGTTTTGACTTTATTGTTTTATGATGAAGGATTGCTTCTGTTACTGATGTTTTATGTTACTAATGTTGTTCCTGATGCTCAGCTTTTATTCCTGATGCTCAACAGCTTTATAAAGGACATTCCAACACATCTGTGTTAAACGCTCTGAAAACTGATGGGAGCTCTTGAGAGGAGGCAAAGAAAACGACCCCATTAAAACACAAGTTGTTTTTATTGAACTGAATATGCATGTGTGTGTGTGTGTGTGTTGTATAATCTGCATTGTCGCACGATTACAGATTCACTATGAAAGCTGAACACAACCAGCAGCTCGTTCTCATTAGCAGCCGGAGAACAGCTGCACATTAGGTATGAAAACCAGTAGGAGGTTTTACATCTCTGCTGCCTCGCATTTTCACTGCGACATTCAGATGCAGCAGATACGATCTGCAGCGAGCCCCGTCATCCCAGTTTCTAATTGCTGGATGATTTACCATAATGGCCCCGCATCACAGGATTGGTGTTTTGTACCTGCTTCCTGATTGCTGTAAGGTCGCCTCCTGCAATTAAACACGGCCGGCGGTTCACGGCTTCAAATGAATTATGTTCTGAGTCCTGTTAATGAAATTGATTCGGGAGGACAAATGAAATTAGAACAAAGCAATTAAGAAGCGATGTGGAACATGCCAGCTGATATGCTGCATAGATTACTGTGTTTTCGGTTTGTTGTGAGGTAAACAAATATTTGCCGTCGTCTTCTTGCTGTTTTTATCTGACTGCTGCAGGCCAAGCACGACTTTGTTCGAGAATCTGAACAACAGGGAGATGCAGAAGATCCCCACTTTAGCAAATCTGTGCTGCCTCAGGGCTTCTTAGTGAGAGGAACACAGTGTACACACACACACACACACACACACACACCTCCTTACTAGTGTGTGTGTGGAAGTGAATGCATCAAGTTTTTATCCTGCAACGAATCTTTTGTTATTTTTACATCTGTCTCTGAAATTCCAGACAAGCAGAGGAAAGGTCAGCGAGTGAACCATGCTGCTCAGTGACCTTAAACATCGTCCTCACTCGCCTTTGTGGACATGGTATTGTGTGTGTGTGTGTGTGTGTGTGTGTGTGTGTGTGTGTGTGTGTGCATGCCTGCGTATTGTCATTTATGCCAGTTATTGCAGATTCTATAGGGTGTTTTCTGTTTTCCAATAAGTGGGTTCTTCTTTTGTTTATTCGCCACCGGGTTTAACGATGAGTTTTTTCCCTCCTTTAATCTCCTCCTTGTCTCTGCAAAATGTGTTGCAAAAAAAAAAAAACAAAACT
>VXCM01004978.1:85390-134275 GCA_014773175.1 Lucifuga dentata
GGGGGGGGGGGGGGGGGGGCTCACTGCGGAGGCTTATCCTCTCACATGTATCTCAGAAGAAAACACACACCACAGCAGTGTGAGAACCAGAAGCGTTGGGAGGAAAGTAGAGAGATAAAAGAAATGCGATGGGGGGAGGAGGAGGAGGAGGAGGATTAGACAGAGGGAGAATGAGATGGGATGAGGACGGATGACACAGCGAGAGAGTTGGGGTAGGGGGTCAGGGCTGATCTCTAACAGAAAATAATGATATCTTCTCCTTCAGAGCCTGTCGCCTGCTTGTTATGGGATTAGAGCCTCAGATAGTAATTATAGCAGGGAAACAAGGAAGGCAATGACTAAAGGCAGAGGTGGTAGAGGAGCCAGAAACTGTATTCAAGTAAAAGTATTGCTACTTTATGATAATATGACTCAAGTATAAGTAAGAGTAGTCACCAAAATAATGACTTGAGTGAGAGTAAGAAAGTATCTAATAAAAAGATTACTTGAGTAGTGAGTAACTTTGATCAAGCTTATTTTTTAGAATAATCAACAAGCTATNAAGATTACTTGAGTAGTGAGTAACTTTGATCAAGCTTATTTTTTAGAATAATCAACAAGCTATAAAGTGCTCCTTTGAGGAAAAAAATACAAAGTAGCCATATGAAGCTTCTAATACAATCTAAATCATATCATATAAAGAAAGAGTAGACAGTAATAAATCAGATATTTACCACATAACAAATCGTGACAATTCTGGCCTGGCCCCAAGACAGTTAGCTAGGTTAGCTTCATGAATTTACTCACAATAGAACAGGAAAACTTGAGTTAGCATTAGCAGCAGCAGCTAGCTAAGTAGCTAACGTTGCAGCTTAACACCACGTTTCCTCAAGTTCCATGTTGATTCTTAGAAGCTGAAATGTCACATTTTTAGCGAGACAAAGACACAACGCATTATGTAGCAGTTGGTTTTGGTAGACTGAAAAGAAAACAGCATTTGAATGTGTGGCCAGGGATGTGCCTCTTCTAAACCTCCTGCTGTTGATTCTGCCATAACTTTTCTGCTCTGGGTGAAACCATGAAAAGGAGGGTGGGGGCGTGGCTACTTCAGAGCTGAAGCAGACAGAAAAACTGAACGTGACTGAACTCAAACGGGTGAAATAAAAAGAAACACAAAGAGTGAGACCAAATGTAACGGAGTAAAAGTTAATTTTTTTCTCCTTAAATATACTCAAGTATGAGTTAAAAGTATCCTGCAATAAAACTACTCAGTAAAGTACAATTTTGTGAAAAAAGTTATTTAAGTAAATGTAACAGAGTAAATGGAAGGCATTACTACCCACCTCTGACTAAATGAAGATGTATTGCTGTCTTACTGAGGATGTTCTGAAGCTGCAAAGAGAATCATGACTCATAACTCTTTTTACCACAATACAGCTATACACGTTTGTTTAGGTTCACAAATGAAATAGCTTTACTATTCATAGAATTTGTCTTTCATTCGCTGCCTAAAAAGCTCCACTGTAGAAACAAATCCTTCATTTCAACAGGAGAACAGATTTTGGCATACGATAAAAGTGACTTGTTTGTTATACAGAATGAACGTAAAGAACTCGATCTAATTCTGAATATGATTTTTCTGTCTAAATCTTTCTCTGATCTGAGGTTTTTTTTCTTTCTAATCTTTTCTATAGACTTTTAAAGACTTGTCTCTAGAATTTCATCATTCATAGATTTTTGGTTTTGCATTTTTCTAGGATCAAGACTTTTCTATAATGAAGCAGGCTTGTCATTATATAACATATAATTGTTAATTACTACATATATTCGAGCATAAGCTGATCTCGACTATAAGCTGACCCTCTGATTTTGACCTGCAAATTTAGATTTTTAAAGAAACCCGTATGTAAGCTGACCCCCTGATGTTTTTCATCAATTTATTTGTTTAGCAAATGATCTGTTTTTCTGGGTATGGTCAGTATTCCTGTGATTTTCTGAAAATAATCCACATACCGGTAAACGTGATATTTATTTCAGCAGCTGATTACCATAACTGACCAATCACAACAACACTTACTGGCCTCCACAAATAGCAGCTGCAAAATGTACTGGAAAAGATGTTTAGTCAGGAAATATCTCATTTTAAGGTATGATTTAAACTATTTTCATGGGTAGTGGTAATGGGTAGTATTTCCACCCCTGGAATTTTCCTTCTCTGGGATCAAATTTGAACTTCTCATGTATAACCCAATTTGCTGTGTGAAATTTGGTAATAAAAACTCGACTTATACTTGAGTATGTACAGTAATTATCAAAAATGACTTATTCTAGAAAATTGAACATATTGTTTGTCATGATCCACACTTGATTGAAATATGGAAATCCATATGAAAATATGTGATCCATATTTGATTGACTGTCACTCGTTCTGCAACAAGGCCTCGGAAATGACACTTACAGGTTTGACAGAAACTAAAGTTGTTGTCTTGTCTGGTTGAGTATTTTTTGCAGTGCAGCAAATGTAAGCCAAACTCTAGACAAATTACAAAAAATTGACTTTAGACTCCAGAGGGTTAACCAGTATATTATATATTACTGTAAATAATCTTAAACATAAGAAAAAGGCTGCCAGCTTTCTTCTTGTTTTTCAGCACCATGGACAGATCTGGTGAGCAACTCAATACCGTATAATAACTTTTTCTGCTTGGAGCACAAGTTCTATTCTGTTCCTTCAGTCTATTCAGTGTGTGTGTGCATGTGTGTGCGTGTGTGTGTATGTGTGTGCGTGTGTGTGTGTGTGTGTGTGCTGCTGTTGGAAACTTCGAGTGAAAAATCATGCAGCAAGGGAGAGACAGCTGTGGTCCTGGAGTGTTTAATGGGGTGTGTGTGTGTGTGTGTTACTTCCTTCCTCCTAGAAGACAAACCTGAAGCTCCAGACGCCCTCAGCTTCCATGTCTGAGTAGCATCCGCTGAATCGTGGATCATATTGTAGAATCCACGCCATGCACAGACAGCGTGACAGCAGGGTTTTCTCTGCAAATACGCATTCAGTGTTTTAAAAGGCTGAATCTCTTCAGAAACACTCGTACCGTCTCACCGTGGACTGAAACTAAACAAAGCAAAGCAAGAATACATGTTAGCTCCATGTTGTTCCTGCTATTCATTCTGCTCTCTGGTCGTCCTCCTCTTTCTCATCCTCCTTCTCCACCTCCTCATACTACTCCTAGTAGTACTACTACTACTACTGTTAGTACCACTGCTATACTACTGCTGTTCTTCCTATGGCTACTGCTAATGCTAAAACTCCTGCTCTGCTACTATTAAAATTACTACTGCTGCTACTACTAATAAGGTTCACAAATGAAAAAGTATTAATAATAGTATTACCATTACTACTGCTACTACTAATAATAATGTTACCATTACTACTACCACTGAAATTACTACTGCTACTACTAATAATAACATTAATATTATTATTACTGCTACTACTACTATTGCTGTTGCTACATTGCTATTATTATTGCTGCTGCTACTGCATACTCTTACTGTTACCACTACTGGTACAAGTAATTCTTCTTCTTCTTCTTCTTCTTCTTCTTCTTCTTCTTCTTCTACTACTACTACTACTACTACTACTACTACTACTACTACATCTCAATAAATAAATATTTAACCAGTCAGAGGTAGACATCAGTTTGAACTTGGATACACATACACTGTAAAAAAGAATTTTGCATAGTCGCAGGATAAAAAATTTAAAAATGAAGTTAAATTTTGCTAAAAGATCAAATTCATTTTCGATTTCAAGTCCCACCAACTTAATGTGTTGGAGTTCAAAGTGCTATTTAATGATTTAATGTCCTGCCTTCTGAGCAAAGCCTTAAAGAAACTGCTTCAACAGATGTTTGTGATGTGAGTTTGATGTTTGTCTGGATGTGGGCGTGTCTCTTCTGATGTGGGCATGTCTTATCTGATATGTGTCTCCACTTCTGTGTCTGTTGGTGTAGGAGTATCTCCCATGGGTGTGTCCCTTGGGCGTATTTCTCCACATGCAGGTGTGACTCGTCTGATGGCAGCTTGTCTGCCCCACTGTGGATATATTTCTGCTGGTGTGGGCTCTCATGTGGACATGCTTGTCCATTCTCCTCTCTGGTGGGCATGTCCTTCCCCATTGTGAGCCGATGTGGGTGTGTCTCAGTAGATACGGGCCTTACTGTCCACTATGGGCGTTTCTCCTCTCCTGTGAACATGTAGGGCTGTCTCTGCTGGTGTGGGTGTGTCTCTCGTGTGTCCGTGCCTGTCCATTCTGCTCTCCTGTGGGTGTATCCCTCCCCTTGAGGGACAATGGAGTCACACCCACTTCAGACTGTCAGTGTGTCTGTCCATTATAGATGTGTCTCTCCCATTGTGGCCCAGTGGTGTCTCTCCTGAAGCAGGTGTCTCCTCACCTGTGGGTGTGTCTCTCCCATTTAGATATGTCTCTGCTAGTGTGGGCGTGTTTCTCACATGTCCATTGTCCCCTCTTGGGGGGTGTGTCTCTCCTAATGAAAGCGTGTTTTCTGTGGACATTGTGGGTGTATCTGTCATTAAGCGCCTGTCCATCTTCCTCTCATGTGGGCGTATCCCTCCCATGTAGGCGTGCCTCTCCTGATGTGGGCGTGTCTGCATGTAGACACGCCCATTGCTCTCTGTCTGCCACAGGGTTATGCCTCTCCTGTTGTGGGCTGCTGTGGGAAGAGGTTCCTCCTCTCTTCTGTCTGTCCCGGAATTCGAACCCTGGTCTCCTGGGTGTTAAAGGGTTACTTTCGCATGCATTAGGACTGTTTAGCATTTATGAATGTAGGAGGAAAAGCTAATTATTCACGATTTTTTTTTTTTTTTTTTTTTTGAGTGGATCGTGGTCAACAGTTTAAATTTATCTCCCCTGCAGTGTGTTCCGTGTTCGATGCAACAATGAAATACAGCTACTTATAAATGATTACCAGCTCGGGATGAGATGCGTCGTAAGTCGTCCTCCCCCCCCCCACACCCNGAGAGAGAGAGGACGGGAGGGGAGGGGAAGGACAGAAGAGTCCGCGCGAAGGAGAAAAGGAGGACAGACTCGGCGCTGCTCACAGAGAGGAGGAGGACGCTGCTGTGACATGCTCCCACTGCTCGCGTGTGTTTTTTCCACGCTCATCCCGACTCGCTGCAGACGCGGCTTCTGCACGTCCACGTCCCACTCATAAAAAGCTCTCATCTCGGACCCGTGTTCTGACGCCATGCCACCGGCCGCCTGCTCGGTCGGGTACCGACTCCCCAACACCTTGTCCGCGGTGCTGTGGATCGGTCTGCTGTGGATCAGCGTCTCGGGAGGAACAGCAGGTACGGGCTGATAATGACTTCCACTAAAGCCAGTCTAGGAGGGTCTATGCTGCGTGTTTCTGCTGTGATTTCCACGCAAATCCCTCTTCTCCTCTGTCTTGGCGTCTATCCAGACAGAATGAGAACAGCTTGTGTCTACTTTTGCAAAAGAGAGAGAGAGAGAGAGAGAGAGAGAAAGAGAGAGGGAGAGAGAGAGAGAGAAGTGTTTTGTATGCTCGGGTATCCCTTTCTGTTTTGAGGCATCTCCTGCTGCGTGGAGGAGGAAGAGGAGGAGGAGGAGGAGGAGGAGGAGAAGAGAAAGATGCACAAGTCTGCAAAGCAGCCTTACAAGTCTTGAAATAAACGCTGTTGCAGGCTATTGACTGTGAGCAGCTCAAGCATTTGGCACAACAGTCCAACAGTCCATGTGGAATGGAGCCCACTCGTGTGCGTGGGTGCCTGGATCAGGGATGCAGAGAGAGAGAGAGAGAGGATTCCTTTAATTTGAGAAGCACCGCTGAAATTGAGAGATAGAAAGTAGAGAGGAGAAAGTTGGATTTTTTTTTTTTTTTGATGTTTTAAAATCTAGATTTTTTTTTTAAACCAAACCTGCTGCTCAAAGCCTTTAATTATTTATGAATGGTTAATACATTATAAATTGCTAAGTCATAGATCAGTAATAAACCCTTAGGATAAGAACCTTTCAGTTCCCAGGTAATCCCATTTCAAACGGTCGTGAGTTTCTGACTTATTAATAATAAGCCATGAGCTCTTATAAATGCTCCTAAGTTAATAATAAGAGGTCTTTCAAAAAAAAAAAAAATCCATTATGTCTGCAGTTGTAAATATTAATAAGTTGCTAATAAATGGATTTCGGTCTAGACACTCTGCAACTCAAAATGTAATCTAAGACAAAGCAAATGCTGGAGGAGGATATTTGCAACCTGGCAACCAAAAAGTTGCTCTTCTTAATGGTTTATTGCTGATTTTTTAATTGATTATTTTCTGTTTCAAACGTGCTTTTGAATACTGCTCATACATCTTGTTCAAGTGCTTCAGCCACAATGATTTTGTGCTTCAAAAATCCATAACGAACATTGGCCTCATAGAATGTCCTGGTCGAATGTCCTGGGACTGTTGATGAGGAGGATTCATCACGCACACACACACAAACACGTACACACACACACATTCACACACACATTCAGCTCCCTGTGGTCGTCTCTGTCTTCTGATTAATCCTTGTCACTCTTGCCTTTCCCTTGTACCCACACAGATTTTCGATCTGGAGATGCAGCCATAAACACACATTCAAACATACAGCAGACTCACGGACACACGCACACTCACCCACTCACTCTCTCTCTCTCTCTCTCTCTCTCACACACACACACACACACACACACACACACACACACCATATCATGCACTGCATCGCTGGTTTCATCTCACTGTCGGTGTCTCTGGTTAATGAGATCACCCAGCAGAGATCTGATGTCGCACAGCAGCCTGGTGGTTGTGTATTTAATGTGTGTGTGTGCTTGCTAGTGTTTTTATTGCACAGATAGCGTCTTTGTATGAAGACAGGCTGGATCTGCGCGTGGTCTAATTTCTCAGGGTGAGACTGATAATCTGCTGGAAAGACGGCTTGATAGCTGAGTAGAATCAAACTCTCCAGCTGTGGAAGCAAAACTGAACCGCAGTTTGCATCCACAGAGGAACATGGAGCCATTTTATCGACCCACGCTGACAGTGTTTTGTTGTAGAAATATCAATGAGGCATGACCGTTTAATTTAAAAAGATATAGATTTCCTTTCTTCTCTTCTTCCCTTCTCTTCTCGCTCTGCAAAATTCATTCATCTGTAATACACCTTTCTCCTCTCATCACATCACCTCTCCTTGTTTCCTCCTTAGCTTCCTTCCTCCAGTCTTCAGCCCCCACCTCTTTCCTTCCTATTACTTGTGAGTGACAGGACAAACAAAAAAAAAAAAGAAAACCAAATCGAGGAAGAGATAGAGGAGATTGTTTCTTATGGTTGGGTAGCCTTAGCTTTATTATACAACTAAACCCAGAGGCTGCAAACTTTTAAAAATGTTCTGACAGCAAAGTAAGTATATGAGGAGACGCCGAAGAACGGAAAGAAAGTCTGAGGCAAAGAGAAAGATGAAAAAGTGAAGGAGAAAAGACAGAAAAAGGAGAAAATGAAATCCACTGTGCAGTTTATCTATGAATGATGTTTGATTGGAAGCAGCACTGAAGTGGCTGGAAGAATCCAATTGCCTATCAGTTGCAGACAGGAAAGAAAAGGATCATGGCAAGAGGACGGTTTGGAGAGACATGGGAAGCGAAAGTCAAAAGACGGCAGCAGAGAGAGAGAGAGAGAGAGAGAGAGAGAAAGGCAGAAAGTTGGAGGTGACCCCATTCTAATCAGCAGTACTTTGGCCCAGCAGAAAACACAGGTGGGCTTGGAGGGATTTTAACCTTTCATATCACGAGGAGCTCCGCGGAATACCAGCCCCTGATTAACACCATCACTCAGATTATTGCAATGAAGGGCTCACGCTATTTTCTGACTGATCACACAGCTGCAGTCCAAATGAGTGTTTTCAGACTGTAATGAGCAGTTTTGCATATGTACTACAAATCATATTTACATCGCATTAGTGCAAAGCATTTTCTAAAGCTTATTTTTACCTGCCTGCATTCTAAGCAGACGTCTGCTTCAAGTAATTTGCAAATGTATTGACACTTGTGATTATTCTATCGCAGTGAACAACACTTTGCCTTTATTCTTTCTCTCAATTTGGCATTATAATTTGCAGATTTAAGCAGGGACTTGAAAAAAAAACTGTTTCTCGCTGCTCAATTCAAGCTCAAGGACGCCGTGCAGGCAGAGACGTGATTCATCAACTGCACTGATGACCTGTTATTGGAAATTAAAAGGCAGAAGACAAAATAATGAAATTGGAGGCCTGAAGGAAAATGTGAATCTGGTGGGTTCTGGCTTTGAAAACATTGCTGTTTGGCATTTGGCTCTGTTGCATCACATCCTGAGGAAATCCATCTAAAGGTAGAAGGCTGCTAGAGCGCATACCTCCGCCAAGGCCCAGCAAGCTGAGACAGAATTCTTCTTCTTGTAATTAGAGCTGCGTGATACGGCCAAAAACTAAAATCTCGATTTTTTTCACACTTACAGATGATTCTTGATTTTAATTTCAATTTTTCTTGTTTTTCTCCAAACTAACTTAAAAAAAACCAAAACAAATCAAGACATAATTCAAATAAGTATCTTCTTTATTGAAATATTAAAAACAAATAATGATACTTTTAAATAAAATTTAAGGGCTTTCTAAACAAAAACTTGCAAAAATTTATAGCGATATCCAGGTTCTTTGTGGAGCCTGTCTGCTGCCTCTGGCTTGACGCTTTGTCATGTTATAGTATTCCACCGTATGTAGACCCTCTGATCAGACACCATGATGCTGGAAAATGCTGCAGTAACCTCATTTGATTTTTCGCTGGAGCTTTGTGGCTGCAGATCTGCATCTCGCAGCGCTGCATTGCTGCTGCTCAGCTGCATGTTTCTGTCACAGCTGCTGAAATACATTTGTAACGCTGCTTTTAGTAGCTGAAGCTCCTACAAACTTTACAGACCATGTTGGCTTGCTCAACATCATGAAGCACAAAACCAAACCACTTCCAAATGACTGACGTGATGAAGTGACGTTACCTTTTTTAGGAATGAGCTCATCTTCAGTCGAAGAGTTTGTTGCCATCTTGCTGCATGTCCGACCTGCTGAAAGCTTCATGGGCGTGGTATCAATGAATGTGACAATTGATTGGTAGGTTTAATGCACAAAATGGGCTTGTTTGACGGAGAGCAACCCGCTGCCACATTTCCCCTGTTAAAAATAGTTAGATATTAGTTGTTAAAAAAATCTCGATTTTGCAATTTAGCCATTTTACATATCGTGCCAAAACATAAAATCAAACTGATTGATGAAACTGATTTATTGCCCAGCCCTAGTTGTAATAATGTAAGTCTTTTTTCACATATTTCTGTGGTGACATTCTTCCTCCATGTTTGACCCATTCAGAAACTTCCTGCTGTTTCCTGCATCAAAGTGCTGCTGCTAGCTAAGGCTGCTTTCACACGATAAGCGGTATTTGTGCTGTGGACAGCGATCTGCATGTCGCTCACCTCACTGCCTGCACACCCAACACCCTTGGCCAATGCACTGAACAGAGTGCTAATGTAGCAACATACCTCATCAAGAAGCACCCAAAGTAAACACAGCTGGTACAACCGTTAACCTACATTAGCAGCTAAGCTAGCTCTAGCTAACCTGATAAGTAAAATAAGAATAAACTACATGCCTGTTTATAAATCTGGTAGCTCTGTCTGACTGCCAACAATTCACCAACAAAAGCGCCTTTCGTCCGACATCATGATATGATTTTAAAGTCGTATACTTTTAACGCAGGTTGCGAGCTTCTCCTCCGTTCTTGTGTTGCTTCAGGTTACATGAAGTAAAACTATTCTCTCATTGGTTGCGTGTCGGAAAGGTCAGCGGCAGACAGGTCAAAGTTGAATTTGGTTGAACTTTGAGTACGTGTCGCTCAAGGTGGCATGCCACGGCGTNAGGTCAAAGTTGAATTTGGTTGAACTTTGAGTACGTGTCGCTCAAGGTGGCATGCCACGGCGTTCAGCGCAGCTCAGCTCAGCTCAGTGCTCAACGCTTATCATGTGGAAGCAGTCTAATAATAATAATAATAATACAACTTAATTGTTTTATTTGTCATAAGAAACAGTAGTTTTTAACAACTATTCAGATCTGGACCAAACAGGATTGGATTGGGATTCTAATTTTTACCGGGAATTTAAAGTGTCTAGCGGCGGTGGTGGCGGCAATGAGGGTTAAGATAGCCAGACAAAATGGGGGGCGAATAAGTCCATAATTGTCCTCTGCGCCACCCTTTCTCTTTTTAGAATCCATTTTTCATCTAAGCGCCAAGAAAATTATGAAAGAAAAAAATTATGTTTGCTTAGTTTAAGTTAATTTTAATTAATATTACAGTATATTGTGTGGTGCAAAGGCCACCGGCTGGCCCACCAATGACTGTGGCCCACTGGGAAAAGTCCCGCCCCTACTGATGGTCGATCTNTTTTTTTTTTTTTTTTTTGTGATTTTTTTTTAAATTAAAATCAGTGTATTACTTATGAAGAATTAATAAACATGTGGGAAAACTAACATCTGTCAGTGTTAAAGAACCATGAATAAATTCCTGGATCTGCTCCTGAATTTGGATTGATACCAAAAGCTAATTAGTTCTTCCACAGCCTCGCCCTTCCATCAAGTTTTGTCCACATTGCTTTGGAATTTCTGACACAAATCATAACCTCTTTGATGGCGTACATATGATATGTCATGGAAAACGGTCAACGGCGATGTGAATTTGATGCTATTTCAAGTTTAAACAGGCAAAAGCAACACTTGGTGCTTTTACAGCAGCAGGTTTCATCTAAACCTGTTACAGCTGGATTTGGGGTCTTCTTCTTGATTTTTTTGATATTTGTGAGTTCTGTGTGTGTGTTTGTGTGTGTGAAGCTGGAGCAGCACAGGAAATACAGAAGCTGTCACCTCAATTAGTCCCAGCGCTCATTAGGACAGAGTGAGAGCTGCAGCATTTTGATCTTTCCACACGTTTTGACATATGGTCTGAGCTTCTGCTCGAGCTTACCAAGGCAGAGAAACACTCAAAGATGTGTTTGTGTGTGTGTGTGTGTGCGTGCATGGTGATTTTCCCTTGCTAGCCTTCCCTGATGCACAGTATTGCAATCAAAGCAGGACGCCTGAAGCAACAGCAGGTTTTACCACCGGTGATGTCTCTACCTCTGCCTCGACCTTTGTGATAGAGAGTAAAGGGGAGTTAAAATGTGTCGTGTATGTGTGTGTGTGTGTATGTGTGTCTGTGTATGTGTGTGTGTGTGTGTGGTTTCATTTGTTGGTAGCTTCCTTGGTATCCAGGATCATCCTCTGTGGTATAGCAGCAGGATTGCACGGATGCTGCTGACACTTTCTACAATAGAAGCAATTAACTGAAGCTTAACTTTGTGTGTCTGTTATAAGCCAGCGACACTTGTTTGTGTGTGTGTGTTTGTGTATGTGTGTGTTCGCATTGTGCACACTTGAAACTATACCATCTGTGATCCCTGACCATTCCTAATTTAATGTCAGTCCAGCTTTGCGTATCAAACCGGCTCATAGCCTTCACTCGCTGATGAGACGTAAAGAACAAGCCACATTTCTTCATGTAATTCCCATCAAAAAGTATATTTTTCTTAATAGGGAAATATAAATATAATATTTAAACCTCGGGAGTTTAAATTCATTCTTGAGTTTTACTTTTTGTTGAAATTGGCTTCCATTTGCCAACTAAAAGCTTGTTTGTTGTTGACAACAGGAGCATCAAGGACTCAAACATGGATCACATGACAACATTCAAGTCTTTGAGGAATTTTCTAATCATTTTTTGAGACTGCTTTTTTTCTAGAATTTTATATATTTTTTTTAACTTCTTTTTAAAGGACCATACCATCCATTTTGCATGTTTGAGCCTAATATATTCAATTTTCATACATGTAACGTTTCTGACAATCATTTCTCAAAGCATACTACTGGAACAGTGAGTTTAAAAGTGTTTTTCCTACCCTCCAGACCTCCATTGGTTTCAGTTCATTCTGGTATGCTATTAAAATCAACTTGTTGATACTTGAAATGTTCTTGGGATAGGTAATCCATCATCACCAACAAGACGTGTATTCAGGTTTTTTTTAAAAGTTATGTAATTTTAGTGTTTAAGCTCAATAAAAAGTGTGGAGTGAATGTATGTCTCCACTGGGGAATATAGTCCCAAAAGAAGACCTGTGTTTCTGGAAAAACTGAAATGACTGTGACTTCATAAGGCTGTGTAACTATTAGCAGGAGAAACATGGATTTTTAAGGTGGGTGTATCACTTGAATATTTGATTTTGAAACATTAAGAGATTTTGCAAAATATCAGGAAAATTAAATACGGTTTTATCCTTTGGGAAGTGATTGTCAGTAACGTAACGTATGAAAATTGAATATATTAGACTCAAACATACAAAATGTGTGGTATGGTCCTTTAAAAGAAATTATTTCTGGAATTTCTTCTCCAATAATCCCCCCCCCCCCCNCCCCCCCCCTTTTGTTGTTGTTGTTGTTGTTGTGTATTTGTTTTCTAGAAACAAATACAAAATTGGCCAACTTGGCAGAAATCTCAAAAAATAAATAAATAAAATAAAGTAAAATAAAATAATAATTTGTTGTCCTGTTCATGTTTTGTTCGTTCTTTTTTTTTTTTTTTTANTTTTTTTTTTTTTTTTAATAGTGCAGGTTTGTAGGTGAGACATAAAAGCCAAAATCTGCAAATAAGTAAAACTGCAAAACCGTCTTTAGCCTCCAGAGGCTTTAGTTGGGAATGACAAAATGAATCGTGTTTCCTAAGGGAGAGATGTTTGATTCCGTTTTCTTGGATTACAGGAGCGATTTGGCTTTTCCTCGCCTTGTGTTGATGTTGTCAAAGTCAGTCAAAGCTGATTGGCGCAGTCAAAACTATCCCCAGCCAAGCCTTTAAAAAGGTTAATATTTCACTTCCCGTTTGCTTCACAGTTTACACTAAGCCACGGCTCCGCTCCCTCATCTATCTGCCTTTGATGTGGGAATTCCACAGAAGTAGGTCTGTTGACTCATTCAACAAACCGTGTCTGTGTCTGTGATAATCCACGACACACGGCGCTTAGAGGACCGCTGACGGCTTGGCCTGCCGTNCCGCTGATGGCTTGGCCTGCCGTGCTGTCGACTCGGTGTGTTTGTCTTCCTCATACCTCAGCACAAACAGAGCAGGATAGAAGGATAGAAGGGATGGCTGGGTGTTTTTTATTCTGATTGGCTGCAGGCTGGGTCGTGAGGTTCAGCGTATCCGTGCGGCTTCGCTCCACCGCTCGGTTGGGCATTGAGTNAGGCTGGGTCGTGAGGTTCAGCGTATCCGTGCGGCTTCGCTCCACCGCTCGGTTGGGCATTGAGTGATTGATTCCTGCCATGAGAGCGCAGACTTCTCTCACCAACAAAGCCCTTCTGAGCTTTGGAGAATTTATGGTCCAGCAGGTTTGGAAGCGTGGCGTCGGATGAATATGAGCAGAGGAGGAGAGATGCGTAGCCTTCATCCAGGCTTCAGCTGCAATTTCAAAGCGCTGTTGGATTTTTTTTGGCGTTTGGTTGCTGAAGTGGTTGACAGCTCTTTGTGTCAGGTTGATTCACTGTCACGCCACAAAAACTGATTATCGAAGATAAACAGATTTCCTGCCTTTGGGGCTGACATTTATTTCAGTCACACGTAAACATCAACTCGCAGAGAAACTTGCTTGAGAGTTTGTAATCTATCACAGTCACCATTTTGCTGCCTTTATTTATTTTGTCAGCAAAGCGTGAGCGAGAGCCGTTTGGAACGCTGTCCTTGGTTGTGCAGCGTCTGCGACTTGAGAGCTGGGAGCTGCTGCATTCATGAGGCGTGTTGTTCGAAAATCAATATGAGAAGACAAACTACAAGCAAATGTTGGTGTTGTAAAAATAGTAAGATGAATTTCGTTGTTTCTTGCATTAATATGGAGCATCCAGTATAAAAAAAAAAAAAAAAAAAAAAAAAAAAAAAAAAAAAAAAAAAAAAAAAAAAAAAAAAAAAAANGTATACACTCGAGTATAAGCTGAGTTTTTATTACCAAATGTCACAAAGCAAATTGGGGGTCGGCTTATATACGAGAAATTCAGATTTGATCCCAGAGAAGGAAATTTCCAGGTGTAGAAATACTACCCATTACCATGGAAAATAGTTTAAATCATACCTTAGAATGAGATATTTCCTAACTAAACATCTTATCCAGCACATTTTGCAGCATCCAGTAAGCTCTTTTGTGATTGGTTAAAGACAAAAGAACGATCAATCAGAGACAACCTTATAAAAGTGCTGTTTCATTTACGTTTTTGGTAGTCTCGTTCAACATCATGTTTTGTGCTTTATTAGCAAGAAGCTTGAGATAAGATGCAACACAGAATGGAAACGACACGGACTCAGAAGAGTGAGACAGGGTGAGTTTAGTGAATGTAACACTCCTCAGGTCAGAGAAAGGAGTGCATTTTTAACAAATAAATGAGAATGGAGGACTGAATCTCTGCTGCCCAGACTTACTGTAGGTATTATTGTTGTTGCCTCTAAGAAGTTCCATAATCACTGTTTGATAAAAGTTATTCAAAGGAATAAATATTGTCTTGGATTACATATAGTATATGATCATTGTCTGCTACTGGGGATGCAATTCTCAGAGTTTTCAGCACAACACCGGCCCGTTCTGAACAGGCACATTTGGAATGCACTAGTAAAGAAAATGTTGAAATAAATCTTAAGTTCAAGTGACCTGAAATGCAGCAGAATCTCTGCCATGATTTATTTAAGCAATATCACACGAGAGGGAATGCTGTTATACTGTATATCAGCACGGCTGTGATTTGGTCGTAGGTACTCGGCCGAAGATAATCACATTTTTGCTTTGGTGGTTTGTGTGATCAAGCCCTGCATGGGCCTCGGGACACGTCAGGCCCGGAGGCAATTTACAAATTGGGCCGAGTTTCAGGCTGAATTTCACAACACTGGTTTGGGCTTTTTCCCCCTCCTCTCTCCACTCAGTCATAACACACCAATCCTGAAAAAAAAGAAAAAAAAAAAGACTGCGGGCATCGGGTCGGGCTGGGACTGAGAATTTCATTAAGTATGGCTTCGGGTCAGGTTCGGACTGCAGGGCTCTGATGTCTGATTCCTATGAGTTCACAGCTTGATCAGACAGTATGTTGCTCCATCGTTTCCTGTTCTCCATGCACGGTCTCCAGTTAATATCAGCTAATTAACAGTTATTAAAAAGCCTGTAAAGCGGAGTCATACGTATAGTTAAAAGTCCCTGTGCTATTATACTCTATACCAGCACTCCTGGAACGCCTCTTGTCCAATCAAAATGCTTGGTCGGAACTAAATGTTGGATAAATTTTGATATATATTGATATCAATCAATATTAAAAAAATAAATTATGATTAAAAAAGGTTTTCATATCATCCAGCCCTAAGAAAGAGTTCAAGTATCTTGGGGTTTTGTTCACCAGTGAAGACAATATGGACTGTGAGCCTGACAGGCGGATTGATGCGGTGTCAAACTGTCATGGTGAAGACAGAGCTGAAGGCAAAGCTCTGATTTACCAGTCCATCTACGTTCCCGTGCTCACCTGTGGTCACGAGCTTCAGGTATGAACGAAAGAATGAGATCACGAATACAAGTAGCCAAAATTAGATATGCAGCGCTGATGTAAATGAATGTCACTTTGACAAATTTCTGACAAATGTCATTCTGACAATTTTTCTCATTGATAATAGATAGATAATAATGATTTATTGATCTCGGGGGGGGGGNGGGGGGGGGGTGCAGCAAGTATAGTGATAGATACAGTCAGAAGGTAAAGAAAATAATAATAGGATAAAAAATTTGGTTATAATACGGCAAAAACTAGACAATATATACAATACAATATACAACATATAGACAACTATATATATATATATATATATAAAGAAAAGTACTTCACAGCAGAAAAATGTGCTGCAGCAGTTTGTGCTGCGTGTAATATATTGAACATATTGAACATGAATCAGTCCCTGCAAATGTCCTAAACTCTCATCTATTTTTAACTCGCCTCACCTTTTCATCATTTACTCATAAAGGCCTGGATGGGAACAAAGCAGCTGGATGTTTCTAAAAGTGAGAGCAGGTCATTGATCGATGCTAAGGTCACGTCTGATCGATCAGAGCTATACAGTGAAGCTGTTTGGATGTGTTTTTGTTTTATCCGTACCTGGAAAAGAGATCCAGCACAGCTTATATAAAGACTCGTGGATTGTTAGGAAACAAATCCGGGCAACGCGTCCTCTCCAGAAATCTGTGAATCCTTTTCTCTCTCACCTCCTATAATATTCTATACAAAGCCTTAGTGGTGCACTCAGCCTTTTTTTTTTTTTTTTNTTTTTTTTTTTTTTGCAGTTGATTTACGCAGTGTAAAATGTTACATCAAGAAATGAATAAGTAAAAAAAATAAGAAAAAACTATTATAGAGTTTATCAATTATAACACCACTGGCACTTTGTTTTTTGGTTTTTTTTTTTTGNGTTTTTTTTTTTTGTTTTGTTTTGTTTTGTTTTGTTTTTTCAGCACAGAAATTGTTTATTTCTTTCTAACATTTTCTCTCATATTTCTTTTCTGGCTCATAATTTATTATTGACATTTGGGTCAGAGGAACCCTGAGGTCCACACTAAAAGCATTCCTCCTTTCTTCTGCACTCATCTGCAGCTCCGCTCTCTGACTCTATTGATGCGGCCAGCGAATAGATACACTCACCGTTTCTTTTATTCATGGATTAAAAGCACTGAGCAACTATACCTGTGACAGGCTGTTACACACACCACCAGCACACACACATACGCACACTTAAGGCCATTACACAGCCGAGGCAACTAATTCATGTGAATATTTTGCACTGTTAATAACACTTTTCAAACTCACTTAATGGATTCTTTCACATCAGCGACGGAGTTTTGCTTGACAAAATTGCGGCATTTATTTTTTGGGATTTTTCCAACTTTTTGCCTGTGAATAGAAAACATTGGACCAATTAAAGTGTCATTTGCTGGTGACGTCACACTCAAACATTCAGCATTCTGGCTTGCCTGATTCTTTATGCGTCACAGAATGCCATCCTGAGTAATAAAACAGACAAAAATGATAAAGACGAGTATAAAAACAATGTAGCTTCACAAGATATAAATGAATATTTATCTACAGTCATCCTGAAGTTTGCCAAAAGCGGCCATAATAAAGCTTTAAGTATCAAACAGGATCCTCCTCCTTCCTATTTGATGAATCCAGAATTCTGTTTTTTTCCTCTTTTGTTGCTAAATCAGGATCATCATCGTTTGTTGTTGATTCAGTTTTTTTGTTGTGTATGTTTTGGCGTGAACCCATACAAATATTCGTGCCTTCAAAGTTTATCTTTATCCTAAAAAAAAAAAAAAAAAAANAAAAAAAAAAAAAAAAAAGCCAGAATTTCATTGGTTGGTTCTGTTTTGCTGAGTTGTTTACAGCTACTAATGCAATCAAACTTTTAATAGCATTATAAAATAATGATGACTAGGAATATTCAGTGGGAATTTCATTTCTGCTTCCTCACAAATATTCATGGACTCGCATATATTCACATCCTCACAATATAAGATAATTATTGCCATTACGAATGATTAAGGAGGATCAATATGTTAAAATCAAGTATAACCCTGGTGTGATGCTAATTTTTTCCTTGGTTGTCTATTCAAGGATGCTTAAAAATCTAAAAATTCAGTGTTGGAGAAACATTGCACTGCTGAGATTGTTGCTCAAAATGAAATTTAATAGACAAAAAAACAAACATGATCCTGTATATTTGCATTAAGGTTGGTATTCAGCAGATGGCTCTGAAATGTCAGGTGTTGCACTGTCCTTGGAAACAGTCTCTGCTCATTAGTACGTTGCCAAAATATCACTTCCAACAAAACTAAGGCGGCAAAATATTATTTATTACTGTGATGAAATACTTATTTCAAGGAAGTTTTACATCTCTGCAAGCTGATTATTTTCTTACTACATCAGCATCAGTCAAAGGTTGACCACAAGGTCAGAAATCAACAATGAATAAAATGATGATGTGATTTGGAACCTGTTCAATACTGGCATATAGCACAAATTGAAGTTAATGGGTTAAAACCTGCAAAAAGCAAAGCAACGGTCCTTTAGCTCACAAAACACCATCAATAAAAAATTTTTAAAAAAATCGTGGAGTCATTGTCATTGATATCTTGTGCAGTGAAAACAGCAAGACTTTGTGTCTGTGGAGAGACAGAGCTGTCTTTCTCTTCTGGCATCAACACACACACACACACACACACACACCCCCGTCAGCTTTTCTCCCCTCGGCTCCTTCCCGCTGCTTATTGGAGGCAGGAGGAGTGTGAGGAGAGTTTCAATGACTTGTGGCTGCAAGTACATTAACAGTTATGCTTTAGATCAGTGGACAGGCCGACACACACACGCACGTCTGCACACCCATACGCACACTTGTGAGGATCTTCATTGACTATTCATTCTCTAACATTCACCCTAATCCTAACCTTTGCCACGACATGCCCAACTTTAACATTTTAATCTCATCCTAATCCCAAATTCTAGCCTTTAATCCAACAACTAACTCAAACTAAAATAGGTATAGGCCTGCAAAGATATTCTTCCTCAGCGATAGTTTCATTTTCACTCATTCTTATTGAGGACATGAAGTCCTCCTGAGGATTCACAGCTTCACACATATAAAGGAAGACAAAACCTCAGGCTGTGGCTGCAAAGAATGTGCTACTTTAAATCAGCTCAACTTTTCTACTGCTTCATTCTTACTTCAGCGACAACTGCCTCATCATCACACAGTGTAACACTCCTCCTGCACGTTCACAATCTTCATATTTTAATTATCGCTAAGACAAACAGGTGCTTCATGGTTCAACAAGAGCCAGTAAAATTTAAGGGAATGGCCACAGTCGTTTGGGAGGGAAAGGTTAAGGAATAATGAAATTGGGAGGTGAGGATTATAGGGCTAAGGATTTGGAATTGGAAAGGAATTTAAAATAATAATAATGACTAATAATAGTAACAATAGTAATAATGGTGGATCTGCTTTTTTTTTCCGGAATCTGTAGGGTTATTATTTTGTCATTATATGAAGAAAAATAATACATGTTTAGTTAACAATTTAGTGTAAACTGTGTAGTCAGCTGCAGTTTTTACCAGCTTCTCCATATAAACCACAGGCAGCCATTACAGGAAACTGTGTGGCTCTGCAGGAAGTCCAACATCCAGCAGGTAATGACCCAAGAATTATTTTCAGCAGAGACCAAAACAGAGTTAAAAGAAGAGTGAATGTTGGATTAATTCATCAGATGGACAGAAACACTAGAAACGCTAATGTTCCCATCAGCCTGCCAGATGAGTAAGCAGACAAGTTATAATGAGAACTTTATTAATTAATTATTTCTTTATTCCCACTTTGTGTATTTATTTATTTATTTTTTTTACAAAAGGGGGCAATGCAAAAAACCAGTGTATCAAAACACATATTGTGAACATCCCACAAAGATGCACATCAGCATACATGGATAGATAAGTAGAACAGAAAAGTGAACAAGTAAATAAATAAATAAATGGATAAATGACTAAATAAATAAATGAAAAGAAACAACAACAAAAGGTTTAAAAGTGACATTGTCATTGTCATGCCCATCAAGTATCCATAAATTATATATAGGTATATATATAGATATATATATATATATATGTATATATATATATACATATACATATGTATATATACACATATATACATACACACACATATATATATATACACACACACACACACACAAGCATATATATATATAAACAAAAAAAGAAAAAAAGGAGGGGGTTAACTATGTAGCACAAAACATAGTTACAAAGTGCTTAATAAAACAGACAAGTTGGATGCACGATCAATGACAGTTTAAAACCAAACAGTAATATGTACTTCAGAAAATAAAATAACCCATAATAAGAACAGTTACCACAGTTAGGGAAATGCCATGTGATAAATCTTAAGATGGGTTTTAAAAGAAGACACTGAGTTTGCCAATCTTAAATCCTCCGGCAGGGAATTCCAACATTTAGGGGAACAAAACAGCAAAGGCCCGGTCACCTTAAGGTGAGATTTGGGAACTACCAAAAGATTCCTACCAGAGGATCTCAAACAGCAATCAGGCTTGTAGAAAATTAAAAGGTGTGTGTGTGTGTGTGGGCAGGTGCCTGATTATGTAAGGCTTTAAAACCAAGCAATAAAATCTTCAAATATTTAAAACTGACAGGCAGCCAGAAGGGCAGCAGGGATTGGGGTGATGTGGTCATTTCTGTTGGAGCCTGTTAAAAGTCTAGCAGCAGCATTCTGGATTTGCTGAAGCTGTGAATGTTTCTTTTGCTAATACCAGAATAAGCACATAATTAATCATGGAGAAAATGAAAGTGTGGAAAGCCTTTATCAAGTCTTTAAATGTATCCACATACATGTAACATTACTGTATATTTTACAGTGTAAACTGTGTAGTTGGCTTCAGTTTTTACCAGATTCTCTATATAAACCACAGGCAGAGACTTACTCTCGTGATATTCCTGAATTAAAGGAAACTGCATCAGAAAGCGAAAGCCAGATTGGAATATGGCTGTCATGATATCAGATTTTCACTACACGATTATCATGGCCAAAAGAATTCACAGTAACGATATTATCACGATATCTATAGAAAATTTGAAAAAATAAATAATAATGCTATCAGTCAGATTCATGTTTAACTTTGTTTTGTGCGTTTTGTCTCTTTTTTTTTTGTCAAATGAATTAGACTCCAAATAGGAGTGTAGGGAGGTGGAGAGAGTCTGTAACCAGAACTGTACAAAAGCTACAAAAACAGCAATTCCACCTTAATGAATCATGTAAAGGAACCAGATGACCTGATAAACAAAAGATCCACAAATCTAACAAATAACCAGGAGAGAGAAAATCCTGTCAAGTCCAACGCCATGATAACTTAGCTTTAACAACACAACTAAGACCTTCATGGAACATTTCCTGTTTCAGGGCTAGCAAGCTAACTGCTACTTCCTGTCGCTACCATGGTGAAATCTGCAGGATGATGGAGGTGAAGGTGGTGAACAGGTTGATGGTTCCTGTCGATCAGCATTTCCTGCAGACTGGGGCGTCTACCAACACCCTGTTTTTTTTACCAAATCCAAAAAACTCCACACTGGCAGCTAACTTTTTTCAGGTTAGAGCATCTCGTTCTCGTCTGTCAACTCCTCCATCATGATTTTGAGCAGCAGTAGTAGCCACACACTGTGGTAGTAGCTAGCTAGCTAGCTAGTTAGTGTGTCATGACATCATGGTGGGGAGCATTGGGGAAAGGAGACAAAGCAAGAATGAAAAGAAACGTAAATGATTTATTTACACGATAATAACATGATATCAGTATTGCATTTCATTTTAAATATCACGGTTATCGTCAATACCGGTATATCGCGACACCCCTACTCTGATTCAATTTTGAAGTTTTTCTTTTGTTGTTTTTTGTTGCTAATTACCATTTTAAATGAGTCACATGACTCACTTTTTACATTTATCAGATATATATGTGCAATGAATGACTTATTTATTTTGAGCACACTGAGACAAATTCCTATCAACTGTAAGTCGACACAGCAATAAAGTACTGACTTGTACTGAAAATTGTGACGGAGAGAAAAGCAGATGATGTTCTTCCAGAATAATGCTTTGGCATGTTTGCACAACAATCCAACAGGCAAACAGTTTGTATGGCTGAAGCAACAGGGTTTTATGGCTCATTAATCATACGTTTTGCTCCAGGGACAAACATCATGTCTTCATACAGGAAAACCAAAAAACGAGTCAGAGAGGCTGCAATGAAGAAAAATTATAAGAGATGAGGAAGCAGAGAAAGGGCTGAAGTCGAGAAATACCAAGTGGAAGGTAGAGAAGGAAGTACAGCTGCATCAACAGGCTGTCCACCATAACTGGGAGATAGAGAGAGAGAGAGAGAGAGAGAGAAGACATGAGGAAAAAAAGGAGACAGCCCACAGATGATGCCATCTGCTCAACTGTGCTGGTCAAGCCTGGCTGCTGTAGCACCTGCTTCTGGCACACACACACACACACACACACACACACACACACGATGTTCAAGCATCAAGTTTTGAGTGTTAAACTAAAAGCAGTGCAGATCTTGGAAAGAGTCAAAGAAGTCAAATTACAAAACTTACGTAATTTTAGCAGATGCAGATTATTTGCTGCAAACTGCTTTTCCAATCAGCCTGGTTAAATTAATGAACTTCATTTTATGGCTATTTATTAATTAAACATTAAGAAAATTATTACAAGTCAAGCTATTAATGTCAGCAATTATAATTTTATCTGTTATGTTATATCTGAAAACATTCACTAAAGTCAATTAAATCCATGAATATTTACCACCAACTCTAAAAACCGGTTACATGAGCATGTAAATTATATGTATACTAATGAGGTTATGTGGATGAAATATGTGTGGATATGTGTGTTTGGGTCACGTATCTGCACAGAGGGGATATATATATGCAGTATACATGCTCATCTGCTGTAAGGTCACTGTTGATCGGTCAGCTTGATAGCTGCTCTGCTTTCAGTTTCAGGTCAGTCCCCTCGCTGACCCACAACTCAGTTTGTGCAGCAGTTCTAAGATTACACTGATCAGTGTGTGCGTGTGTGTGTGAGAGAGAGTGAGAGTGTGTTGGCACTTATTAGCTCACACAGGAAATCATTAAATCAGTGGTGTGTGCAATGGCGCCTGCAGAAAATATTTAGTGGGGTAGTGAAAATCTTGGGGCGGCACATTAAAAACAAACATTTATTTGCTACTATGGTTAATTTATTCTACATTTTGTTATAGTGCATAAAACTGAAATTTTCCTTCGCAAGTTTTAGAACGTCATTAGAAATAAACGCATGCCATAAATTCTTGGAATGTGCAATTCTAAGAGATTTTGAAATATCTGATCCTTTAAAAAGAGTATATATATTTGACATTTCATTCACATCAAATTGTACAGGCGACAGGTTAAAAATGACTAAACATTGTCCTCTACAGGTGTTATGCCAGTTTTAAGGTGGACTGGAAAACTGAAATAAGAAGCTTGTGAAGAGGAAGCCAGTTTCATCCTCATTCAATACAAGTTTATGTTATTCTCAGTGGAAAGAGTTGAGTCTAAACACCAGTGAGAAGTCTACTAAAGAGTTAGCCACAAAAGCCTGAGCTACTTCAAAGCTAAGAATGTTTTAACTGTAAGTGTACCCAGTGACACCTGCAAAAAAATAAAAAATGGCCTCAATAGTTTACAGAAAAGAACATTTTTTTCAGCTATTTTGTCATTTGTCACAAAATTTTCCTGGGAAAACATCTTTGGATGATGCAGCTTTTCTGCTAGCATGAACAAAGTTTAGTGTTTTTTTATTTTTATTTTTATTTATTTATTTATGTTTTTGCTGTGAAGATTTCTAATTTTCCCACAAATGCATTTCAGTGATTTATAAAATAATGAAGAGCTACACAGCTTCTGCAACTAAGGTTGATTATGTGTTCTAAAACCACATTGATGCCAGTGTGGACAGAATGAGAAGAACAGGAAGACGTCCTGTTGCTGTATCATTCACACATTATGTTGTCGTCGTCATTGCAGAGATACAAGCACAAAAATGAACATTATTTCCTTCTTTTCAATGACTTGCAGGAGTGAAGGGCATAAAGACAAAACTCAAATTACTTTTATGCCACTTTGGAGACATTTTGGCTCCAGGTTATTGACACTTCTACAATTCCTTCTGCCAAGTGAGAGATATGGCAGCAATTAGGAGTTCCCTGTATCTCCAAGTTATATTCACAAGAGGCTGACACGAATGTTTTCTTCCACTTTGCTGCTCGTATTGATGATATGTACAAATAAGCACAAAATCAGCATTAGGTCTGTTTCCATGACACCTGCCGATAACAGACAACTGGTATCATAAAAAGAAAATATGGCTCAATTTGTGGTTAGTTTACAAGACTAGGAAGAGAGAAAGTTCTTAGAGAAGAGGGTAACTCTTTTTTTTCCCCTATGATTTCTTCTCTCATTGAATTTTCATGTTTAAATGTATTTCTTTCCACAAAGCACAAGCTTTGCTAGATTGAAAGGAGGTCAGCAGCTTGGACCTGTAGCTCAGTGATTATTTTCAGTTTGAACAGCCTCCTAATTTACCCAGATAGGCTTAAGATAGTCAAACACTGTACAGCCAATGAAATCAGAGATCTACTTATTACCTTGAAGTCATGGTTTTGTATTCTGGTCCTGGAGTACCACAGCACAGCATATTTTCCATCTCTCCCTGCTCTACCCACATCTGATTTGCTGAATCAAATGTGTTTAGCCAATCAAGATCCTGGAGACACCAGATATTGATCAAGTGAACACACACCAGGTGGGGGTAAAGCAGGGAGAGATCGAACGTATGCAGTGCTGTGATACTTGAGGACCAGGATTGGTCTTAGTCAGTGTCAAAGTCCTGTCATAAATAGTGGACTTGTGGACTTGATTTGTGCATGTGTATGGAGTCCATAGGGTGTCCAATTTGCCATTTTTGGAGGTCAAAAGTCCCTGCAGACATTTCTCGATGCAGTCTTGAGAAATGTGCTCCAGTGTGAGCTCCACAGAGGTCTAAAACCCATAATTCATCCTCGACTTTCTCATTTTTTCTGGAGTTTCTTTTGATTAGCATGTTGAAACCTTTCAGTTCCTTCACATTGCTGGAAAGCTTCTATTTAAGTGAAGTTTAGATTCAACAGGGTTGCAGGAATCAAGCCTGGATGTGTCTAGCCTAGTTAAACTCAATTATCAGTTAAATTTGGTGACTTGGTAGAGTAACTAAGGTGAATTTCACATGATGATATAGGAGTTGGATAGCTTTTGTTTCTTCAATTAATGAAATGATAATTTAAAAACTACTTTGTGTTCACTCAGGCTGTCTTTGCCTTATATTAAATACTGTTTGAAGATCTGACACAATTTAGATAAGTTAAGAGCAAAACTCACTAAGTGTTTCACAATAAAAGAAAATTAAAACAAATACCCAAAACAGCCAAAATTTAGTGTGACAAATATGCAAAAATAGGAGAAAATCAGGACAAATACTTATCCATGACACCAAAGAAGACACGGTCATTTTAATTTCTCTGGTAAAAGCAGGTTTCTCCTGGGACTATATTACCTGACTGTGACGTACATTTTTTTCCTTATAGCTCATGTTGGATCGGTTAAATTAAGTAACTTCAACAAAAAATACAATAGCATATTATTCACCGTGACGACTATTGATTTCAAGCACGTTTCAAGTGTACAAGTTGATTTTGATAGCATACTGGAATGAACAGAATCCGACGGTTGCCTGGAGGGTAGGAAAATCAATTTGAAAATTTACCGCTCTGGTAGTATTTTTTAGAAAATGGTTGTCAGTAATGTAACGTGTATGCTGCTAGTATTTATTGGGCTCAAACATGCAAAACCACCAGTATAGTCCTTTAATATATTGTGGGGGTTTTTGTTACGTGAGCCTAATACATGGCTAGTTAGCTAACAAGCTAGTTAGCCATGTAAAATAATTAGCTAAAAGCCTCTTGAGTGCACGCAAGCAAGACATTGCCAAATGACGGTCATTTTTAGTCCATGTACCCTCGTGCACCTGAGGTCTACTGGCCCGCAGGACCGCATTTGCTTATTATATCATCAAAGTCTGGAATCAGAGGGGGACGGGAAGGACTTAGACCACCATGTGGAAGAGGTGCTCTGTCAGTTCTGTCTTTATGAAAAGAAATCTGGATCTTGACAGATGATGGCTGCTCAGACTGAATTAACTTCTTTCCGTGTTTTCTTGTTAAATGACAACCAAACTGTTTTGACATCTGCAGCAAATAATATACATGTAATTTAATTGTAATATAAATTTTAGATTCAACAGGGCTGCAGGAATCAAGCCTGGGTGTGTCTAGCCTAGTTGAATTCAATTATCAATTAAATTTGGTGAGTACAGTCAGTAGGGATGCATATCCATAAGAGCTCTGGGTGTAAAGATGCATTGATTCTTAAGGTAGCGATTCAGCTGCATAGATCCAACACTAAAATCTATTATAATCGATGATTTTGAGCAAAATTAAATGATCACTGAAATGAAAATTAAACAGAAAATAATCCTCCTTGAAGTGTATTCCTTTTTAAAACGTACTCGCGTTGCGTGCTCCCACACTCACTTCAATGAAAGCAAACAAAGTGATGAGCTGTGTGGTGATGAATTTTGCATGTCAGCTGCAAAGAATGAAATTTTCTGAAGACATGAAGCTGGAAAAATATCAAAATCTCTGCATCTCTTAGATGCAGACTGTCTGGTGGAAAATTTTTTGCTGAACCTGACGAGATCATCGCAGTTACGAGCAGAGCACGTCAGAGATTTTCTGCATGTTTATGTGCACGCTATACTCCCATTATTTAAGACAATGATGGGAGTAAGATGTTTAAATGATGGAACTGATAGGAGTCCAAGGATCGCAGAATATATGTAATCTATACATTGTACCCCGTTAATTGATGTATGAAGGAGAGTTCACCAGGTGAGAAAATGCTCTGATTATTAACAGTTACATGTCTGAATAAATCAATTTGCTGTCACATAATAGCATGTGATTAGATTCCCACAGTCATATTTGCAAATTCAAAGTAAAAACAAGTTTTGTGTTTAATTAAGTGGATAAAAATAATCGAATCGACTTGCCGTGCCCATCACGTGTAGCTATGACGGTGAGCCTCCATGTGGAACGTACATGCTAGACAGTATTCCCTGGTGCCAGTTTCAGGTCTGATAAAACATCATCATCTGTATTTTACCTCAGCACACACACACACACACACACACACACACACACACACACTAGCTCAAAACCACAAAAGAGCACATCTTCACTGTTGTTAGATCAGATCCTCCTTTCCGCTCCAGTGAAACATCGTTTTAGAACAGAAGACTTGATTGTGTTGGTGTGACAATGAAGTCTTCAGTCTGGAATGGATTGAATTATTCCTCTCTCTCTCTCTCTCTCTCTCTCCCCACAANGTCTGGAATGGATTGAATTATTCCTCTCTCTCTCTCTCTCTCTCTCCCCACAATGTTTACTCTGGTGCGAGCACAACCACCTTCACAGTCAAATAAACAGACAGCTGCCCTTGTTTTCCTCCTGCGGTGAACCCTTTGACATTTAATTTGTGAGGAGCACGTCATACACACACACACACACACACACACAACTCGCTCGCTTGTACACACAGAAGACGGTAAATGTTGCCAGTAGGGTGATGTGGTAACCACCGCTTCAGGAACACGGTAATGGGGTGTTTAGCTTTGCAGGGACTCTGCATGTTTGTGTGTTTACAGAGCAATACTGAGAAACACGACTGCACTTCTGAAAATGCAAATTAACAATTAAAAACAATTTAATGAAATTTCTGCCATCTAATATTCATGGCTTCCACCATCCAGCTGATAACAAATCTTGTCCACAGTGAGAAAAACAAGGGCATCATTGAGTCATTTGGGCAGAAGTTCATTTCCCAGTCAGAGAAGTCACAAACTCCAGGGTGCCAGAGTTTGTTTTTTCATTTTTAAATCTTCTTCTCTGCACTGCTTAGAAGATTCTCCATTCCCAAGTTTTGCCAACATCTGTGATGCTCTTTTTCTTTACACACTGATCACCAGCAATGAGCGCTTGCATCTCCACCTCAATCCAGTTTGTTGATTCCATCATTTTCAGTTACCTAGGAAAAACTAAAAGTATAAATTTTGAAAAATACTATCTGCATCTGACAGACAACACAGTGGTTTAGTGGTTCACGCTGTTGCCTCACAGCAAGAAGGTCCTGGGCTGGAATCCTGGGTCGGTCCTTTCTGTGTGGAGTTTGCATGTTCTTCCCGTGTGTGTGGGTTTCCTCTGGTGCTCTGCTTTCCTCCCACTCCAAACACATGCAGGTTAGAAGAACTGGAAACTCTAAATCAGTCATCCTCCAGATCTGGACCGAACCACAACTGTCTACAGACTGAGCAAATTATACTTTTCATATGTATTATTTGTATTATCTGAGAGACATTGC
Organism: Lucifuga dentata; assembly: GCA_014773175.1. Taxonomy (NCBI): domain Eukaryota; kingdom Metazoa; phylum Chordata; class Actinopteri; order Ophidiiformes; family Bythitidae; genus Lucifuga; species Lucifuga dentata. The sequence continues at coordinate 113,706 of VXCM01004978.1, forward strand.
TGAGATGCAACAAGTCAAAATTCTTCGCGTTCTCTGCTGCAGGATGCGGAGAAAATGAAACTGAATGTCCGACTGCTCCCCGTGTGTGTGAGAACATCTACTCTGCTTTGGTTTGGTCCAATCACATTCAGCGTCCTGTCATCTCCATGGCAATGATGGGCTGATACGGCGTTGGGCTCATTGAGAGTTGATGGCGCAGATTGAGAGTTGATAGCACAGCTAGTTTCATCAGCATCTACACCTTAATTCCTGGAAAAAATTGGGATCCCAATCTGATCCTGGCTTAACTGACCTTAATAAACAGACCTTTGTCTTATTGAAAATATTTTTTGTGGAACTTTAAGATTTGTATTTGAGTACCCCTGCTCTAAATTGACCATAGGTGTTCATGAGTTTGTCTGTGTTTATCAGCCCTGTGATTGGCTGGCAACCTGTCCATGGTGAACTGTGCCTCTCACCCAATGACCGCTGGGATAGACTCCAGCCCCCCAAGACCCTGAATAGTTTAAGCGGTTATAGATAATGGATGGATTATCTGCATCTGTCTGCTTGAGAGTTTATGGGTTTTTAAATATGATGCTTCTGTCTTCAGTCCTCCTGTCGCTTACTGGATGTTGATTCTTGGTTGAAGTGATCAGTGTGTCAGCATGGCTGGGCCGATGTGGGATACCAGCACACTTTGGCCCTATTTTGATGTAGGTCCAGAAATTTAATGGCTTTATTTACCTCAACTCAAGTTGGCTGCGAGTGTAATAGACGGGGAAGCAGGAAATCAACTTGGCCCATCTTGGTGTGTTTCGTCACCATAGTGGAAAACAGCTACTAGATAGTTAATTTGCCTTTGCCAAACAACTCAGGCAGGATTTTAAAATCTGTACCCAAGAGCCACTAATACATTAACATATTTTTGTTTATTTATTTATTTATTTTTAGCAGTGGCTGCACTGGCCGCAGGCATAATCATCTCACATGAAACCAAAATCCAAATGCACCTGGTCACTCAGGACACATTTAAGATGCATCAGAAAATCTTGTGTAAATCCATACAGAAGACACTTCAAAAAACCATATCTTCACTACATATTAATACCATAAAGTTTTCATTATGTATGTGTGTTTTGACCCGATGGACAAATAATGAAACTGCAACTTTGAAATGCCGCTGCCAGATTCCAATTTAAAACTTCAAAAACAGCTTTATTACTTTATTTTTCTGTTTTTCTGAGCCATTTGTTGTTCTGTCTTCACAGCTATTCTACCAATATGCAATTTTATTTAACAGCTATTGCCTGTAGAGCAGCTTCTCCAAAACCGTGCTTCAGCAAATTGTCCATTAACTGCACACTCTGATAATGGCTTCTGTAATGGAAGCCTACAAGAAATGAGAAAGGTTGCAATTTGTTTGGGTATATCACAGTCCTGAAAAAGTAATCCGATCTGCTAACTCTGAGCTGCTCCGTCTGCTCAGAGTTTCCACTTAAGTCTTGTCCATGACCATCAGTGAGTGCATTTCATCCATCCAGAATCACTAAACCTCAGGGAGTCCCCACATATCTGATACTATAAACCTTTGAAATGCTCTGCACTGCAGGTATCAAGGCCACTCCAATCATAAAGGCTGAGTATCTGCATCGAGGTGTTGCACTGACCTTTCAGATCTACAAGTGCAGATAGATTGCTTCATAAATATTTAATACCTCTGCCAAAGAGGTTGTTTTTGGTACAGTTTGTCAGTTTGTCTCGTAGCTAACAGGATACTCAAGAACTGCTTTCGATTATTTCAATGAAATGTGGTGGGAAATTAGGCGACAGATGAAGGAAAAGGTCGTTCGTGTTTGTTGTGGATATGAAACCATACGTGGATTCAAGAACAAAGGATTTCTTTTGATTGTGAGATAAGGAACTTTTGAAAATGTTCTCTGTTTTATCACTAACAACTGCAGCTACTTCAGTGAAAGATTAAATCTGGCACATACACTTGGTAACAATTTTTATTACTGCAACACTCCTGCATTAAATTTCACCTTTGTGACACTTAAAATCTTTTTGTTGTTGTTGTTTACTCTAACCATGGCAATTTTTGAGGCTGTATTATTGTGGTCTTGCATCAGACTGCAATTAAGTGAGATATGTTTTTAATATTATATAAGCTAAAAATGACCAGGAGTGGAAAGAGTACTAAAATATTTTACTCATGTAAAAGTACTGTTACTTTGATGAAATTTTACACAAGTAAAAGTACTTGTGTAAAAGTTTAAATAAAAGTAAAAAAGTATTTTTTTTTCAAATGTACTCTGAATAAAAATCACTGTTACGTTGTTACAAAAAAATGCAAAAATACATACATTTTAAACATTTTTGCTGCAATGTTCTGAGTAAAGACTTAACATTGACTTTATTATGTTTTTAAAACGTGTTATCCCGTTAAGTATTCTAATATTAATATTACTCTACATTTAGGAGGAAAAAATAATTGAAGTCAATTTAACCATTATAATATTTGACTAAGGAGGCAAATATTTCATAAAAATTCCACACTGAAACTGCCCATCCTACACTTTAAAGCTAAGGTCAAATAACACATGCTAACGCTAAGGTCAATTAACACATGCTAACACTAAGATCAAATAACACATGCTAATGCTAAGGTCAATTAGCTCAGTAGCTTACCTTAATTAACATTAACGTGTGCATTTTTTCAATAGCTAGCAAAACTGCAACCCAGAAATAAGAGAGAGTATATTATTTTGGACAAAGATGTCGGCAAAGCTAGTGACTAGTATGAATAATTAACAGGATAAAGTTAGCTAACTTACCTCCGCATGCAGGTTTTGCTGAGTTCTGATAAGCCGCTAACTCCACATTTTCAGCAAGCAAAGTTAGCTCTGCATGCTGTAGCTGTGCTTTTATCTTTATAAAGCTAAACTGGTGTTTAAATGAAAACAATCAGGGATTGTTTTCTTCTAATTCATCAGTTTTCTGGTTTTTCTGGTCCTCTGAGCTCATTCTCTCCATCTTTAGCATCGTGTCTAAGGCTTTATTTTACTGCAGCCGCTGCAGTTCCTCTGTGCTTTTTTACATCTCTGACATTGTTTGTTTTATTTTTTTTTTACTCTGTAACAGATGTCAATTAAAATGTCCTTAAATACAAAACTTGTAATTAAAATTACTTAAGTAAAAGTAAAACTACTTTTTTAAAAGTTACTCAAAAAAGTACAAATACAGAAAAAAATAACTTTGTTACAGTAACAAGAGTAGATGTAATTCATTACTTTCCCCGCCCCTGAAAATGACAATAAATGAAACATCAAAAATAATGTGATGAAGTCCAGCACAACCACATTTTAATTACAGTCTCCAAAATTACCATAGAGTTGAAAAAACTGAAGACTGCAAGCTTCACAAAGGGAGAATTTATTGCTCAGTGGATTGTACAGATACCTAATAAGGTGGCTACTGAGTATGTAATACATGCTGCGTTTGTTGTGAACTCAGAATTTCCAATTTCTGACTGGGAAAAATGCGAGAAAATGCCCCCTTAACTCAGATTTAGGACTGGGAAAGCTGGACAAGTTTTCAACAATGACAAATAAACCCCTTTCTCTGTTGTAATATGACTGTTTCCTAGCGTTTGCGTCTGATCAATCAATATGCAAAACACAAGCATACCGTGTTTGTGCTTCCTCGAGTTCTTTGAGGTAGGCTTCATATCTTCTCAGGAGCTTAAACTGGTATTCAGAGATAGCAAACGAGACAAACACTTTCTCAGATGTATCCATATAGTTTCTGACTTGTTTCGCTCGAACGCTCTGAGGTCGTATGTGATGTAATTCCGAGCTGCAACTTCTCAGTTCCGAGGTAAAGCAAACGCAGCAAAATACTTATATGTCATTGTATTTTGATACTGATCCCTGCTCAGGTGCAAATGAAATACTTGCATATCTCTCCAGTTAGTAAAGTAACAAAACTATGATTGCGTAGATGTGGTTTTCTGAATGTATTTGTCCAAAACAAACCTACAAACGGTAGGTGGCAAGTATTGGTCCTTATTGATTGTTACCAGAAGATGGATACCTTCAAATCTGCTCTCAGACATGCTGAGCCACAGAAGCACAGTTTGTCCTTCTCTGTCTCAAAGTCTCATTAGTTTTCTCCAAATAATTTAAGTGCATAGTGGTGTGAATTTCTTCCAGCTTTCCAGCTTCTACATTAAGTGCAGAGGCATAATTCTAAACCAAAGGGACACAAGGAGGAACAAAGGATGAATAAAGATCCCAGGAGTTAAGCCATTGAAACTATGTTTTAAGTATTTATGGATGGACTGTTTTTTTTGTTTTTTTTTACCAAGGCTTTACGTTTTCAGAACATGTGGATTACATTTACAAAAAATCACAACAGACTATTTTTGTTATGCTAACTGAGGACTTTTGAGTTTAGTCAACACATCCTAAGCAAAGTATGTCACTCCTTCAAAGGAAGTGTCCTCGCCTTAAATAAGGTGTCCTGGCTTGAATACGCAAATGTCAAAATACGGCCAAACTCTCCAGAGTAAACTATCTTATCACCATGGTAACTCAGTTAAAAGAATGACTGACAAAATCTTAGAGGACTTTTTTTTAGGACTAGAGGACTTTTTTTTCCACAGGTCAGGAACTTTCCCAATATTTACTGACCATTGGAAAACTTATTGAAAAGGACCAGGTAATTGATTAGCACATGTTCTTAAGATCCTGCACTCAATCCCATCAGGGCCTGAACTGCTGTCTCACCTCTTTTTCAGTAATATTGATAGCAGCTACCTGCTGAGACTCTTCCTGTATGGCTTTTATCTGCTTAGATTGTTCTTCACTAACGTTTAGTTGATCAAAATGAACCCAGGTCATCGGCTGGAAACATGCACCTAGTTTTTGTTTAATATCTACTGAGTCTGTATTCCCTGCCAGGCTTTCCTCATATCACTTTTTAAAAGATGTTCAACCTTGTCCTTATAGATACTTTTACACTGCTTACTCTTTCCATTGATTTTCCTCTGCAGCTTCCTGCGCTCCTCTTTACTCGATGCAGCTTTAAGTAATTTCTTTTTGTGATTAAGCAGTTCCTTCAAGTCAGGGGTCACCCATGGTTTGTTATTAGGGTAAATTTTGACTACAGCTTTGGGAATCAACATGTCTTCACCAAAAGATATGTAACTTGACACAATAATCCACAGCTTCATTTATATTGTCTGTACTGTTAATGAGGACATCCCAGTCTGTACATTCCAGACAAGGCTTATGGGATTCAGCAGTAAACTTTCTGATCTTCTCATGCTTCACCTTAGCTTGGTAGACATTAACTTTATCATATTATGATCAGAGTTACCCAAACCAGGTAAAGCCTAAGAGAAGAAAGAATCCATAGCAGAGGTCTAGGATTGTGTTATTCCTCGTGGAACAAGTACTATATTGATGATAGTTGATTGATGATAGTTCTTTAAGGCTGCACTGGTTAAAATCCCCCAAAATGAAGTTAGCTGCATCAGGGGACTCATTCTCTTCTTGTAGTACCAGTTCATAGATTACATTGGCAGCCGACTGAGTGTCCACAGAAGGGGGATACAGGCTATGAATACCTTGTCTGGTGAAGTTCTCTTGGTAGGTATATTGCCTCAGGTTTACTGCTAAAAGCTCAGTGTTTTCAGTACATATCCAGTGTTTAATGTGCCGAGCATTGCAGTATCTCTCACTCGTGAAAACACACACTCCGTCCGCCCCCTCGGCTCTTACCAGAGTTTATATTCTGGTCCGTTCTGATGAGTGTATACTTATCACATTCTATGAGCACGTCAGGGTCTGACTCCATGAGCCAGGTTTCAGACAAACAGATAAGGCGTGCATGCTGGTAATCAGAAAGATACTGGGCACATGCCCTTAAGTCATCAGTTTTGTTCTGTACACTCTGCACATTACCCATCAGAATTCTGCACATTACCCATCAGAATTGTAGGTAGAGGTTGTCTGTGTGGTTGCCTTCTCAAGCGGTTGCATATTCCCCCTCGGCTTCCCCATTTTCTCACTTTTACCTCCGCTTTACCTCCAGGCCTGTGAAGGAAACACCGCACCATGATTGTTAAAGAAGGAAGATGTAATGTTGGGTCTGAGGCTGAGAAGCTCAGCTCTATATGTGATTCTTCCCTTGTCGTTAGGTATTCCCCTCACAGCGTTTGGTGTGATCATGCACAGCGTTGCAATGACACTCACAAGCTTCATCTCCCTGGTGTGACCCGTAAAAACTGTACGTATGGACAAAAAGGACACAAAATGAAATAAAACCTAGCTAACAATGAGATGAAAATCTGCTAAAAAAAAAAAAGCTAGCTAAAAATAGATAAAATCGATAAGAAATAGATAAGACAGACAGGAGCAAAGACGCCAAACAAGCACCTGGCCATGTCGCTGCATGTGCATGCGCCACTCTTGTCACTCTTGGCGCTGCATACCAATTTGATATTTATTTTCCTATTTTACAAGCTACACAAGTTTTACACGTGTCAGCAGTCAGTTTTGGAACTCCTCTGCTCATATTCTGTCATTTTACCTCTACTGCAGCACATTATATGATATACTATAGTGTCCTTGAACATCATGTCCTATCATGACATGATAGGACATGATGTTATTGTTTGAAGATTATATAATTTGTGTCAGTGGGACAGCGTGAAAGTCTGTCTCAAAGGGCTTTACAGGCCCACAACAGCATCGGTTCACGACGCAGCCTGAGCGATCTAGGACGATGAGGGAAAAAGTGGAAAAAATGAATGTAAGGGGAAAAAGGAAGAATCCTCAGGAGAGACGATTCAGAGCAAGATTCCCTCTCCTTTGATGGCCAGATGTGCAATAGGAGCCGGAGATTGCAAACCATGCACTAGTACTTATATTGTAATAATATTCACTGTTGTTATAATAGAAGTTGTAACAGTAGTGAAATAGCAGAACATCCTGTGTGAGTTTGGCAGAATGAAGTTACAATAAATTAAATAGCCTCTTGAAGTTTATTCTTGGGAGCCCCTGGAACCCCAGCAGATCCCCAAACTGAATTTCACGAACCGCTCGGCCACCATTATTATTATTATTTGCTCGTACACGATTATGCACGAGCACCAGGACAGCGCACCTGGCCAGACAGGCTTCTTCCATCTGGTCGTGTGCTCAGTGAGTCCTTTCTCATCTCTGTTGTGTCTTCTATAAGCTCTGAGTTCAGATTGTTGGTGCACGATTATCGCTCCTCTCTTGTGTAGCTTGCGCTGCTTTTAAAATGGTTTTTTTCTGGGAGCTCTATTAACGCTGCGGTCCCTGCAGCCTGGTGGAACACAAGCAGTAGTTGCTTTTGCTAATTGGTTCCTCCCCTCTGCTCAGTGAAATCGGCTGCTGTAGTTTTTAGGGTGGAGTAAAAATCTGCAAGCTTCAAACCTTAATGGCAGATTAGCTTAAAAAAGGATTTAAAACATAGTTTCATACCTCAAACTGCTGACAGCATCCAACAACATGCTTCAAATTGTCAAGTTTATTTACTAATTGCTTCATTCTCCAACGTTTTGCCTGCAAATCGCTTCATTATTGTTCAGTGTGTCTTCTGACAATCTCTTCAGCCGGCTGAATGCATCAAACTCCATCAAACTGCAGCTCTCACAATAGCGAATATGACAGGAAATTTCCCTCAAACAAAACCCCCAAAAATGCCTGAACGAAGTCTGTCAGCCGTCATTTGTGTTTTGTACTAATACAGAACAACACAAAAGACGTCCTCACACAAATTAGTAAGGAGAACAATCTGTGCTTTAACATAATTTATGACATCTGGGTTTTATTAATTATCCATCTGATGACAGCCAAATTACTCAGGTGGCACCAAAGCTACGGAAACCGTCAGAACATTTTTCAACTCTTGACACATGACAGAAAATTCATTATTACGTTGTGCACGCTCCATCAGGAAGACTGTGGACAATATTAAATAAGTAAGCGTACTGATTTTTAATTAGAATAAGAGAACTGTTAGTGGTGTTACGTTGTAAGTTAGCTTGTGGAGCTCAGCAGATTGTTTAGAGGGCGTACTCATCATGATTCCAGTTATTGTTTATTCGTCTCAGTCGAACCGTCAAGGTATTATTTAAAGTCAGATGATGACCCTCTTGCTGTAAATAAGCTAATTGGGATGATTAACAACATAGCAAAGGCACAATACTTACAAATGCTCTCACACACACACACACACACACACACACACTGGAGACCAATTAAGGACACAGGGTTGCCCACCACCATATTCCATCAAATCCTGTCTGTGCTGTAATTGAAAAAAAACACCAATTTTGTGCAGTTTATCCAGTGAATTGTCTTGTTTCTCTTTACGTCGCTGGTTTTGATGTTACAACAGTTTATGAGTTTGATGACAGACTCCAATCCACTGAACAAATGAGTCATAAATCAAGTTGTTATAATGATGCTAAATATTAGCACGTAAAAGGTGTTAATTATCTCTAACCTATTTGACATCTGGAGTTGTAACCCACTTAATTGGGAAATAATGTTTTTAATGATTCAAATTATTGCATATTATAAGAATATAGCTATGAGTAGTAATTTCATTGCCAAGCAAAAGTGCATCAATCACAGAACAAATTTGATCATGATTGAAGAAAGTTTGTGTCTCACTGCCAATTTTGTCACAGCCAAGCGGTCTGCGATAAATAATATGAGTCAGAATGTTTAAAATATTCACTCTCTTCCACAAAAAAAAAAAAAANAAAAAAAAAAAAAGATTAGTCGTGTGTTTGTGTCTAATGAGCAAGTCCATTGCTGTAAATCAATCAATGCAAAATGGCCAGTATGGGCTTTTAAGATGAAACAGCTCAAAATCAGAAAGTGCTTTCTAGTTACTGGAGATATGACAAGGATATTTTCCCCTGACTTCATTCGTTTTTGATCAAACTGACAGCAGAATCACCCTTTGGCTCAGAATTCTTGCAGGAGTGCGTAAATGACGGTCAGATTTAGATTAGTGAGAGAGTGCACTACGAGCACTTTTCAGCTCCCCTGCTTATTGGTGTTTCCTTGTGAGGGTGGCCTGCAAAGGAAAAGTAAAATGATGTGTGTGCATGTGTGCGTGTGTGCGTGCATGTGTGTGTGTGCGTATGTGTGTTTGTGTGGGGGGTGTAAATGCTGGTGTGTGCTGTTTTTGAACTAAGCTGCTGGAGATGGCATTTTAGCATGCACGGCAGAGCAGTTTGGCTGTCTGTGCATTTCTTCTTTTTTTTTCCTTTCCTTCTCTGCCCTCTCTTCCTGTCATGCTTAACTGCCCTGTCTTACTGACTACACCATCTTGTTGTGTGTGTGTGTCTGCGTGTGTGCGTGTGTGCATGCTCAGCTTGTAAATGTGTGCATGTTTTTGTGTCTTCTCTGACAAACGGAGGTTAGCTAAACTGGGCTGCGGGCCACACAGAACCACCCAGAGCAGGACTCCTGGAGAATTTTCACAGATTTTTTTTTCTTGTGCTTGCCTGTCCTCTTCTGATTTGTCCTCCTTTTTATTTATTTATTTTTTTTTTTACTCTTCAGATAAAGAAGTCCCCACAGCTCCTTCCCCCTCCTCCCAATCTCCATCAGTAACAACAGCGAACAGAGAGGAAGGAAAAAGCAAAAGCTCCAGGGTTTTGGCAGGAGGTCTTCTACAGACAGTGCTGAATCAAAAATCCAAACTTCTCTCCCAGAAAGGGGAGATCCTTCCTTCTGCTCTGCCCCAGAATCTGCTCCCTTTGCTGGGCAGAGGACTGAGCATCAGCTCCTTTCCTGGAAGTCATTCTCAGCAGCAGCAAAGCAGAGGATTGCTGAGGAGGGTGAAAGCCNAGCTCCTTTCCTGGAAGTCATTCTCAGCAGCAGCAAAGCAGAGGATTGCTGAGGAGGGTGAAAGCCTCCTCAGCATCAGCGTCACAGTCAGGCCAAGGCAGTGATCCAACTGAGCCGCTTCCAACAGACACACACTCCCAGGCGTCTCACACACAGACACACACCCCCGAGCACGAGGGGGACATCACCACTGTCTCCACATCACTGTACATGGACACAGAAACAGGAACACTTTCGTCAGGTAAGCGAAAGTGTGATTTTGGCTAATGCTGTGTTCGAGCTCCCTTGGAAGTTGGATTTTTCCCTTCCGACCTCAAGCATTCCAGTCAAATGTAAACAAAAAAGCATAGCTGAACACCTATAAATACTGTAAAATTAATTAAACATTGTAATAAATGCTAACTAAAGTAAAGTTAGACTACAGGACTGTTTGGCTGTGTTGTTTTACAGTGATATTAATCACAGTGGGTATTAAAAGTTTGTGCAGAGAAGTAATATGAAATATCATTTACACTTACATTTCAATAGCAAACAGTTATACAAAATAGATAGTTATGATATATGGCGATATATTCTGACCTTTTTCTTTCAATTTCATACAAGAAAAAATACTTTATTCGCCTGTTAGCTGATCATTTCTATTCACAAAGCTCGCTTCCACGGGCGNAGAAAAAATACTTTATTCGCCTGTTAGCTGATCATTTCTATTCACAAAGCTCGCTTCCACGGGCGCCGCCATGTTGAGTGACATCATACTCGGTAAGTCGGGGTAGATAATTTTGGTCCAAGTTTCCCAGCCGGAGCTCCGACTTCAAGTGCCGTTCCAACGCATTTTTACAAGTAGGAAGTTGGAAAAATCCGAGTTCCAAGGTCTGTCGAACACAGCATAAGTATGCATGAGGAGTGTAGAATAAAGTATATTTAGCATACAAATTTAATCTGTGTATCTGGATTCAAATCCAAAAGTGGGAAGAAGTGGCTTCCTGTTTTATAGATTTTATGACTGCATCTTACCTACTAAGATCCCCTAAAAGAAATGGAGAGTTTGATTATTTATTTGTAGCTGCTATTAAAGCAGCTTCATACTGCTTGTATTATAGCACTATACATTAACTATACACAGCAGGGATTTAGATTGATTCCTTAGTCAGACACAGTGTGAGCCAAGTTGAGACAAAAAAAAAAAAAAAANAAAAAAAAAAAAAAAGAAGAAGAATAAACTTCTCCTCTTTCTCCTAAGATGTGCCAAGCTGCATGGTGAATTTCTCTGAGCCGGAAGGATACATCGACTCGTCTGATGACCCTCCTCTGCCAGATGGTGCATTCTTACACTGCACCTACACAGTGACAGTGTATACAGGCTACGGAGTGGAGCTGCAGGTACGGCCATCAACATGCAGAATACACTTTAAAGGACCATACCACCCATTTTGCATGTTTGAACCTAATATATTCAATTTTCATACATGTTATGTTACTGACAATCATTTTCCAAAGGACAAAACTGTATTTCAGCTTTCCTGACTTTTGCAAAATCTCTTAATCTTTCAAAATCAAATATTCAAGTGATACACCCACCTTAAAAATTGATGTTTCTCCTGCTAATAGTTACGCAGTCTTATGAAGTCACAACTATTTAAGTTTTTCAATAAACGCAGGTCTTCTTTTGGGACTATATTCCCTGGTGGAGACATACATTCACTCTGTGCTTTTTATTGTGCTTAAACGCCTAAAATTATGAAACTTCAAAAAAACCTGAATACACATCTTGTTGGTGATGATGGATTACCTATCCCAAGAATGTTTCAATTATCAACAAGTTTATTTTAATAGCTTACCAGAATGAACTGAAACCAATGGCGGTCTGGAAGGTAGGAAAAACATTTTTAATTCACCGTTCCAGTAGTATGCTTTGGGAAATGATTGTCAGTAACATAACATGTATGAAAATAGAATATATTAGGCTCAAACATGCAAAATGGACGGTCTGGTCCTTTAAGACTGACAGTCGGGCAGTTTCTTTAGTATATTGTTAATTATTATCACAGTACATGATCACATGCAAGTCTTTATTAATGGGAGGTTATTATAAAATTTCCTTTATGGCACAAGTGCAACAATTTAATTTTGTTTTACAACTGCAAATATGTAAAAAAAAAAAAAAAAAAAAAAAAAANTTTTTTTTTTTTTTTTTTTTTTTATTAACTTCTTGTCATTTCCATGTGTGTGTGTTCAGGTGAAGAGTGTGAACCTGTCGGAGGGCGAGCAGCTGTCTATCAGAGGTGTGGATGAAAGAGGAGTCCTGCTGGTCCTGGCAAACCAGACCCTGCTGGTTGAAGGCCAGGTGATTCGCAGCCCCACCAACACCCTGTCTGTCTACTACCGCTCCACCGCCGACGGAAGCATGGGCATCTTCCAGCTGCATTACCAGAGTGAGTGCAGATGCTGTGTGTGTGTAGAGCCCTACACAGGCCTCGGGACTCATCGAGCCCTGAGGCAATTTACAAATTGGGCTGGGCTTGGGCTTTTCTTTTTCCTCCTCTCTCCACTCACATCATAACGCCTCCTGATGCTGCCTCACATGTTGGTGCTCAGAAACTGCAGCATCGCTGTTTTCTGAATGCTGCAGCAGCTGACAGCCGCTACTTTTACTTTGAAAAGAGCCGAACTTCTGCTTCTGACAACCGTTGATGCTGAAGTGTGCGGTTCGGTGTTTTTGAACTTTTGAATTGCCTACAAACTACATGTAATTAAAAAAAAAAAAAAACNAAAAAAAAAAAAAACTAGTGTAGCCTCCGTTCAAAACATGCCTGTTCAGAACAGGCCGGTGTTGTGCTGAAAACTGCATCCCCACTTCTGCCAAGATTTGCATCAGCGCTATAAATAATTTTCTGAAGATGAAGGAATGAAATCAGGTTAAGAGATCACATTTGGGGCTGTTTGGATGTGACAGGATGAGTTTGGTGAATGTGAGCCTCCTCAGGGCTAAGAAAGGAGGGGGTGCATTTTTTGGCAAGTGGCTCTTCTGCCGAGATTTGCATCTCCAGCTGAAAATGAAGGAATGAAATGACATTAAAAACTCATATTTGGGGTTATTTTTGTGAGACAGGGTAAGTTTGGTGATTGTAACCCTCAGGTCCGAGAAAGGAGAGGATGCATTTTTTGGCAGAAATAACAAATAAGAATGGATACTGAATCGCTGCTGCCCAATAGACTTACTGTAGGTATTATTGTTATTGCCTCTAAGAAGTTTCTTAATCACTGTTTGATAAAAGTTATTCAAAGGAATAAATATTGTCTTGGATTACATATATGATCTATTGTNCACTGTTTGATAAAAGTTATTCAAAGGAATAAATATTGTCTTGGATTACATATATGATCTATTGTCCATGAGTGGGGATGCAATTATCTGCAGGGATGCAGATTTCGGCACAATACTAGACTTTATGGTGTGTGCCTCAGCCTGCCATAATTTAGTTCTGCACATCCTTGTNCAATACTAGACTTTATGGTGTGTGCCTCAGCCTGCCATAATTTAGTTCTGCACATCCTTGTGAGCTAGCTTTGTTTGCTGTACGGGGTCAGGTTGATACTGTGGCACCGGAGCAGGGCATATGCTGCCATGTCCGGAGCTCATCCTGCCATGCGGACTACTTTTTACCGGCACAGCACAATTCGAGAACCACTCATCCAAACAAATTCACAACAACACTGCACACATCGTTGGGTCCTGAGCAATGAACCTACTGAATTTCAACTTCATACAGTGCCAGGCTCTATATATGTTGATGCCACAGACAGGCAGACAGACAGAGAAACTGTAATTATAATAAGATAAATAAATAAATAAAAGACTGTGGGCTTCGAGTCAGGTTCAGACAGAACTGTGTAGGGCCGGGCCGGGTACAGGCCTAAAATTGGGACCCGTGCAGGGCTCTAGTGTATATACATAATTAAATACAAACCCACTCAAATATTAATATACATATAGATAAACAGTCAATACAAACTGAAAACATTTGAGTTATTTATCGGGGCCTGAAGCCTGTTGGTATTCGGTATACATGCTAATTATATAATCAAAAAAATCATCTCATCTAATCACTTTGCTTGATGATTGGATCTGTCATGTGAATTAGAACTGATTACAGCTCTGATTAATTGACTCTCATCTCGTTAGGAGGCCGAGAATATGGGACTTTCTATAGCGAGTGTATGCTTCTGTGTGTGTGTGTGTAAGTGTGTTTGCACACACATGCAGTCACACGCGTCGCGCTGCGGTGGATATGACAGGAACTGGAAGAGGAAGCATCAGAGTGTAAAGACACACCTGGGCCATTAATTACAGCCGTCGAGTTCTTTTACATCACCACGAGGGAATAGAATAGAACACAACAGAATACATCCATTTTTTTCTTTACCTGCTCTTTGCCCTGTACGGGGGTTGCACCGGGCTGCAGCCGATCACTGATCTGACACACACACACACACACACACACACACACACACACACACACACACACACACACACACACACACACNCCCGTTTTCTCTCGTGAAACACATTTCATTGTACTGTTGACCCTGTGTTAACATACATATGACAAATAAATCTAATCTGAATCTGAATCTGAATCTGAGTAGTCACCAAAATAATGACTTGAGTAAGGAAGTATCTAGTAAAAAGATTACTTGATTAGTGAGTAACTTTGATCAAGCTTATTCTTTTGAATAATCAACAAGCTACAAAGTGCTCGTCTGAGGAAACAAAAATGCAAAGTAGCCATATGTAGCTTCTAATACAATCCACATCATATCATATAAAGAAACAGTAGACAGTAATAAATCAAATCTTTACCACATAACAAATCATTACAATTCTGGCCCCAAGACAGTTAGCAAGGTTAGCTTAATGAATTTACTCAGAATAGAACAGGAAAACTTGAGTTAGCATTAGCAGCAGCAGCTAGCTAGCTAACTAATGTTGCAGCTTACCGCCACACGTTTCCTCAAGTTCTATGTTGATTCTTAGAAGCTGAAATGTCACATTTTTAGCAGACAAAGACACAACGCGTTATGTAGCTGAAAAGAAAACAGCATTTGAATGTGTGGCCAGGGATGTGCCTCTTTTAAACCTCCCACTGTTGATTCCGCGCCACGGTTACATCATGTGTGGCACGCCCTCTGGTGAAAACATGAAGTATAAACTAGGGATGAGCGAGTACACCATTATCCGTATCTGTATCCGCTCAACCAACTAAATTATTCGTATCCATATCTGTAGTCGGATGGGCGTGGCTTAACCCAGATATGAAAGAGTGTGACCAAATGTAACGGAGTAAAAGTTTATTTTTTTCCTCATAAATATATTCAAGTATGAGTGAAAAGTACCCTGCAATAAAACTACTTATAAAGTACAATTTTGTGAAAAAGTTATTTAAGTAAATGTAACAGAGTAAATGGAACATGTTACTACCCATCTCTGATTTGGACTGTGGGAGGAAACGCACACAGACACGAGACAGACACGCAAACCCTACACAGAAAGGCCTCAGCTGGATAAGAACCCACAACCATCTTCAAATACAATCTTATACAATCAAATTAAATTGACATTAAATAGACAATTGTCATAAGAAGTGTCAAACAAAATTACTGTCGTCTCTTCTTCAATCCATTTTTTTTACTGCTTTGTTTCAGTGTATTTCCTTTATATATATATATATATTTTTAAATCTCCTTATCTAATTTTTTTATATTGTTGTGCCTTTTTTATATTTTTAACATGCTATACTGTATTAATAATAGTATATGTGGTAGTACAGCAGCAGCAGCAGTGCAGTGAAGGACTGATAAGTTCTGAGCCTGACACATGAGAAAGTGAGCAAGGCCTGTATTATTTTTTTGTGGGAGTAATTTAAATCCTTACTCTTTTATGCTTATGGTCATATTCAGATGTGTCACGTGCACTTTCATACCGGTGGCTTTGCATGTTTGAGCCCAATAAATACAATCTGCATACATGTTACATTACTGCCAACCATTTTCCAAAACACACCTGCTAGAGAAGTGAATTAAAGATTTGTTTTTCCTACCTTCCAGGCAGTCACTGTTTTCAGTTCATGCCAGTAATTGAAACATGCTTGAGACTGGTAATCTAGCACAGTGATCCAAACATTGTACTTACTTTTTGGCGAAGATACTTAATTTAACCGACCCAACATGGAGCTGCACAGAAGAAAATACATGTCTCCCCCAAGCAATATAGTCCCAGGAGAAGACAGCTTTTACAGAGAAACTAACAAAAACGTGCATGTTAGCAGGCCAAAATTAGAATTTTACCATATGTTATTTATTTAGTTATGTTATAGTAAATGCATATATTGAAATGAAATACAAATGAAAACATATATTGCATTTCACATTTCATTTCTTAAAGGACCATACCACCCATTTAGCATGTTTGAGCCTAATATATTCAATTTTCATACATAATACGTTACTGACAATCATTTCCCAAAGGATAAAACCGTATTTCAATTTTCCTGATATTTTGCAAAATCTCTTAATCTTTCAAAATCAAATATTCAAGTGATACACCCACCTTAAAAATCCATGTTTCTCCTGCTAATAGTTACACAGCCTTATGAAGTCACGGTCCTTTAAATTTTTCCATAAACACAGGTCTTCTTTTGGGACTATATTCCCCGGTGGAGGCATACATTCACTTTGCATTTTTTTTTATTGCATTTCAACATTAAAATTACGAAATTTAGAAAAAAAACCCTGAATACACATCTTGTTGGTGATGATGGATTACCTACAAGAACATTTCAAGTATCAACAAGTTGATTTAATAGCATACCAGAATGAACTGAAACCAGTGTCAGTCTGGAAGGTAGGAAAAACATTTTTAATTCACCGTTCCAGTAGTATGCTTTGGGAAATGATTGTCAGTAATGTTACATGTATGAAAATTGAATATATTGGGGTCAAACATGCAAAACAGGAGATATGGTCCTTTAAATGTGTGTTATATTTCACTCTGTTTTTTAAATTTTTCCTTGTGTCTCCCTTGTGCTTCCATACATTTGCAGTATCAATATTATTACTTTTAGCAGCAGTAGCATCAGTGCGGTGTTAGCGGTTGTCGTTGCAGCAGTCAGGTAGTAAGGCATCAGCAGAAGCAATCAGAGGAGAGACAGAGGTTGTAGAATTTGTAGGAAAAGCAGTAGTATTAATAGTAGCACCAATTTTAGTGTTATTAATGTTTGACACTTCCTTAGAGTCATAAATATGCAAACACCTCCTTCCTGTTTCCTCTCTCTCTCTCTCTCTCTCTCTCTCTCTCTCTCTGTGTGTGTAGTCTTCAGGCTGAGCTGTGGTCTCCCAAAAAGGCCTCACTATGGGGAGGTGTCGGTGTTGGATCTGCTGCCTGGAGGCACAGNGTGGTCTCCCAAAAAGGCCTCACTATGGGGAGGTGTCGGTGTTGGATCTGCTGCCTGGAGGCACAGCCCGCTTTAACTGCCACATGGGCTTCCACCTGCAGGGGGAGCCGCTGCTCACCTGCCTCAACGCCTCCCTGCCTGTGTGGAGCAGCAAGGAGCCCATCTGCAGGGGTGAGTTTTACGCTGTTCTTCACTACCAAAGACATTAAAACATTGGCAAAGTGATCCTCACAGGACATGTTGGAGTTAATTAGAGTTGGAGTTATATAATGAAAAGAGAGAATTACTTGAAGCGCTCCTATTTGTACATGTTTTTCTTTGTGACATATATATTTCTACAGTATATTATGTGGTTTAAATAAACAGAAGTGGCTTTATTCTTTGTAGCTCTTTGTGGAGGCTCAGTAAAGAATGCAACAGTGGGGAGGGTGCTCTCCCCGTCTCCCCAGCACGGGCCTAATGCCACCCAAGATCGATCCTGCTCCTGGTCCCTGGAGGCGCCTCGGGGCCAGAGGCTGCACCTCCATCTGGAGAGACTGGCCTTGGGGCCCACAGACAGGTAGGAGCGTTGAGCTTCCTGTGTAAGTGCTGGTCTAAAGGTTAAAGAAGCGAGGCGGTTTAATCCTTGGACTGGCAGGAGAAATCTGGGTTGGGGGAGATGAATGAGCAGTGTCTGCCTCTCCCTCATTATTGCCACTGAGGTGCCCTTGAGCAAGGCAGCTAATCCCTACATGCTCCAGTAGAGCTGCTCAGCAGCCAGCGGAGAAGTCTGCTGTTGTACTGGGCAGCTTCCAGGTGTGTGTGTGTGTGAGCAGGACATTCCTGCAAGTAAACTACTCCTGGATCAATGTTAAAGGTCAAAGGTTAAAAGAAAAAGTGTGTGTTATTATTTATGATTTCAGTGCAGAACACTAATATGTGCATATTCACCCACACAGAGGACACGAACGTGTTTTCTGTACTGGCAGAGTGAAAACCCATTGTTGCAGCCAGGATACATTGGTAACACAACGCACCAGCATACATGTACTTAGCTACTTTGAGTAACTAAACACATTTACTTAGGATACACATTGGGTATTTCCATTTTAGAGTCAGAAACTTTATACTTGTACTCCGTTACATATTATGTACATATTACACCTTCATTTAAGGAATACAGAGCAGCTGAGTGTGTTTCTAATCAGAGTGGATGGCTAACTGTAGCAGAGTGGTAACTAATTAGCAAATCAGCATTCCAGTGTGTCCCATAATAGCTTTTTACTGTCCTCATTAAGCATTTCTAAGCACCTAGAATCATTTTTACTAACTACACACTGCACTGACAGTAGCAAACAAAAAAAAATAAAAAATTATTTAATTCAAAAGACAGATTAAAACTTTCAATAAACCAATTAACGCAGTCTGTCAACAGTACGTTCTAATCTGGAAAAACTAACAGCAACCATAAATGACAAAAATGAATCCTTCAAAGAGACTTGGTTACTTTTTTTTTTTTTTTTNTTTTTTTTTTTTTTTCGATACCTACAGAACTGATTCCTCTTTCCCTTTTTTCTTTAAAAGGGAAGGAAAGAAAAAAAACACACCTATAAGTACACAAATAACAGCCATATGTATTCTGTCATTAATTTGAATACAACATGCCACCTTATGCAGCTTGTGTGTATATATATATATATATACACACACACATACATATATGTGTTTGTGTGTGTATGTGTTTGTATATGTGTGTTTCTGTATGTATATGTGTATATACTGTATGTGTATGTATGTGTGTATGTACGTATGTATATATGTATTATATACAGTATATGTGCATAAAAAGAAAAAAAATAGCAAAAATGCATTTAGGTAAATACATTAAGCTGTCATTATATCTGATTATTTACATATGTAAGTTAACTTTTACTGGACTGTGAGTAGAGTGTGTGAGTGTGCGCTCGTGCGTGCATGTGTGTGTGTGTGTGTGTGTGTGTGTGTGTATACACCACCGCTCAAAAGTTTAGAATCACTTATCATTTAAGTAGTTCTTGCTATGTTATTCAATGATAGTGTTGTTTAAATTATATGAAACAAACATCAAAATGTATTTAGTAATAACTAAATATTTAGTAATTTAGTATTTCAAATACCTTGGGGGCAAAATAGTTTTTAAATGATAAATAACATTATTTTAGTGATTTCTCATCAAAGTATCCACTATAAGATTTAATCTCTGGTTTGTAAATATGAGGCATCAGTTTCTAGAGCATCAGGGAATAATCTAGAATTTCCTAATAATCTCTGGAACCACATACAGCTTCTCTACATGAATCTGGAATCATCTACAACTCATGTCAGGATTCTGGACAATTGTAAAATGTCTTAATTTTTTACAGCGTCTTTTTTAAACCTATAGGTGCATCATGCTAACAGATATAGTAGAATCATTTTATACATATGAAACAAAACTAGCTTTATTACTGGAAACATTGATTCTGTGTGAAAATCACTACTGATCCAAATGTTTGCATGTACCTCCGTGACACCACCCACCCATGCACATCCTCCTCCTTCCCTGCAGGCTGGTGCTGTGGAGTGGGCTGGATGCCGGCTCTGTGGTGCTGTTTGATTCGGGTCGGGGCGGACAGATACCCTTTGAGGGAGTGATCAGCGAGGGCCCTGCTGTGAGGATCCAGTTCATCACTGATCAGCCCAATCACCACACAGGCTTCAACATCCGCTACGAAGGTACAAAAAGCCAGGAACATACCACAGTATCAAGTACAGTTTAAAGGACCATACCACCCATTTTTCATGTTTGAGCCTAATATATTCAATTTTCATACACGTAACATTGCTGACAATCATTTCCCAAAGCATACTACTGGAACGGTGAATTAAAAATGTTTTTCCTACCTTCCAGACCTCCATTGGTTTCAGTTCATTCTGCTATTAAAATCAACTTGTTGATACTTGAAATGTTCTTGGGATAGGTAATCCATCATCACCAACAAGATGTGTATTCAGGTTTTTTTTAGAAGTTACGTAATTTTAGCGTTTAAACTCAATAAAAAGCGTGGAGTAAATGTATGTCTCCACCAGGAATATAGTCCCAAAAGAAGACCTGCGTTTATGGAAAAATTTAAAGGACCATGACTTCATAAGGCTGTGTAACTATTAGCAGGAGAAACATGGATTTTTAAGGTGGGTGTATCACTTGAATATTTGATTTTGAAAGATTAAGAGATTT
>VXCM01004978.1:134283-157582 GCA_014773175.1 Lucifuga dentata
TATCCTTTGGGAAATGACTGTCAGTAACATAACATGTATGAAAATTGAATATATTAGGCTCAAACATCAAAAATGGGTGGTATAGTTCTTTAAAGGTAGCACATATAGAATTAAACATACAAAGATTGCAACATTAATTTTATACAGTATAGTATGTAGCTTTGTATCATTGTAAGTATAATTTCAGTATAATTACGTAAAAAATTTGCAAGGCTTCATGTTCCCATATCGCCAAACTGGAAGAGTGTTCTAATCTGAGTTAAAGGAACATACCATTGATTTTGCATGTTTGAGCCCAATAAATAAAAACCACATACATGTTACATTACTGCAAATCATTTTTCAAAACATGCTACTGGAACAGCAAATAAAATAAAAAATGTTCCTACCTTCAAACTCAGACATCTATAATTTTTTTTTTTAATCAAAGGTAATTAATTTAACTGATCCAACACGGAGCTACACAGAAGAAAAAGTATGTCTCTGCCAGGTAATATAGTCCCAGGCAGCTTTTAAAGAGAAATTCAAATGACCATGCCTTCTACAAATGTATGTAACTGCTGGCAGGTGAAATATTGAATTTTAAGGTGGGTGTATCATCTGAACATCTGATTTTGAAAGACTAAGAAATTTGGTAAAACAACATGAAAACTAAAACACAATTTAATGTGTTTAGAGACTGGCTGTAATGTAACAGGTATGTAGGTAGTATTTATTGAGCTCAAAGATGCAAAACTACCAGTATGGTCCTTTAAGCTGCCAAAATGTTTATCCCTGTCACTAAAATACAGGAAGTTTAAAAAAAAAAAAATCAAAGAACGTGTTTATGAAAAATGTGGTCTTTAATTGAACAAAGAGTTCTGAGGGCTCAGAATCTGGACCCAAAAGCAGACAAATCAGTGAAGAAAAAAAACGTTTTTACATGAATATCAGAAAATACAAGGCAGACGGGTGAAATCCAGAAAGAGCAAAGTGAACATCAGGAAATGAATGGCACTATAGCTCAGGATACTCCGGCAGGCAGGAGGATGAACATCTGGAACAGCAGAGAACATAGAAAGCAGAGTCGTATAACTATGACTGACTATGAATGAGTCAGGTGACCGAGCAGAAGACGGCTGGTGGACAGGTGGGAAATGACAGATGTTAGAAACAGGAAAACATAGCAACATGCCAACCACGTCAACCACTGTCTCTATTTACAGAAACGAAAGCGGTTTCATAACTAGGTCGACAATAAACTGCTGAACGCTTGAAATAAGACTTGGTGTGTTAAGAAATTCTCCATCTGTCTTTTCTCGTTTCCTCCACAGCGTTTGAGCGAGGCCATTGCTATGAGCCGTACCTGCAAAATGGAAACTTCACCACCTCCGACCCGTCTTACGGTGTCGGAGCTGTGGTGCAGTTCAGCTGTGACCCAGGTCACTCTTTGGAACAAGGCCCGCCTGTTATTGAGTGTATTAATGCGAGAGATCCGTACTGGAACGACACGGAGCCGCTGTGCAAAGGTAACAGAGACAAAGTTATTTCCTGTCATGCTGCTGCAGCTACGCCTGTTTCTATCCTCCCTGGCTCTGACTTTAAAGGACCATACTGGCCATTTAACATATTTGAGCCAAATATATGCAATTTTCATACATGTAACGTTACTGACAATCATTTCCCAAAGCATACTACTGGAACGGTGAATTAAATTGTTTTTCCTACCTTCCAGACCACCATTGGTTTCAGTTCATTCTGGTATGCTATTAAAATCAACTTGTTGATACTTGAAACGTTCTTAGGATAGGTAATCCATCATTGTGAACAAGACGTGTATTCAGGGTTTTTTTTTTGTTTAGAAGTTTTGTAATTTTATTGTTTAAGCACAATAAAAAGCACAGAGAGAATGTATATCTCCACCAGGAAATATACAGGCAGTCACCCGGACGAACGAGTTCCGTTCCTACGGCTGTCTTTAAGTCAGATTTGTTCATAAGTTGGAACAGTTACGTAAAGTGCATATCTAGCATCAGTATAGTATATATTTTACCTTTCTATGCATAAGAAACATTAAAGAAACACTTCCAGATAACCTAAAACATCTTAGACATAATACCGCTGAACCACTGACCACGTGCAATGTTTTGATGTGCGTAGCAAAGTAGTGCACCATCCGTTATTACAAAACATTGTATGTAACTCAAATTTTTAATTTAATAGGCTTTATGGCTATTAAAGTTTGTTCAGTTTGTAAGTATGGATTGTTTGTAAGTCGGGGACTGCCTGTAGTCCCAAAAGAAGATCTGCTTTTATCAAAAAATTTAAACAACGGTGATTTCATAAGGCTGCATAACTATTAGCAGGAGAAACATGGATTTTTAAGGTGGGTGTATCACTTGAATATTTGATTTTGAAAGATTAAGAGATTTTGCAAAATATCAGGAAAGCTGAAATACGGTTTTATCCTTTGGGAAATGATTGTCAGTAACGTAACATGTATGAAAATTTAATATATTAGGCTCAAACATGCAAAATGGCATGGCAGTATGGTCCTTTAATTAATTAATTTATTTATTTTCTTTATTTTAATTTGACCTTTATTTAACCAGATCTCATTGAGATTAAAAATCACTTCTCCAAGAGAGACCTGGCCAAGTTGTCAGCGTTGTAAGAAAATTAGCAAGCAAGCAAAGTTAGCAAGAAAATTATTAAATACAGTAAATTGACTAACAAATGTTTAAAAACATCGACACGTGGACACTGAAATACAGTTCATTTCCTGTTCTTCTACTTTCATTCATTCCTCTGTCTCTGTCTCTGTCCTAAATGTCTCCAGCACAATGTGGAGGGGA
The DNA here is from genome assembly GCA_014773175.1 of Lucifuga dentata. Taxonomy (NCBI): domain Eukaryota; kingdom Metazoa; phylum Chordata; class Actinopteri; order Ophidiiformes; family Bythitidae; genus Lucifuga; species Lucifuga dentata. The sequence goes on from VXCM01004978.1 coordinate 137,118, forward strand.
TCTGACAGGTCCAGGGGGCGTCATTCTGTCCCCAAACTGGCCAGAGTGGTATGGAGAGGGAGAGGACTGCAGCTGGAGGATCCATGTCGGGGAGGACAAACGGGTGCTGCTCGATGTCCAACTGTGAGAGCAGCATCACACACAACACACACACACACACACACACACACACAACACAAATATCACACTCTTGGTTTTTACAGTTTATCTTCTTGATCTTTCATTCAAAATATTATCAAAAATATAACCTTTACTTACAGTAATTAAAGTAAAATAATTGAGAGGAAAAATAAATTCTTATCAGGAAACAAATATTTTTTATTAATTGGCTTGGTAGCATCTATGACGGCGTGTTAAGACCATATAAGATGGAAAAAAAAATGAGGGGCATTATTTCAAGTTTTTAAACTCGCAAATTTGCGAGTTTTAAAACTTGAAAATTTGCCAGTTTTAAAAGTCTGTATGTTTATAATAATTTGATGATCCGTATACTTATGATAACTCTGTTATTTTATGCTAAAAGCACAAGTGTTTTATTATTGGTAAATCCAATGGAAAAGTATAATTTAATAAGGTCATGTACTTGCAAAAAGCCTCACAAATTTGCCAGTTAAAAAACTCGCAGATTTGTGAGTTTTATAACTGGCAAATTTGCGAGTTTGAAAACTTGAAATAATGCCCCCCTTGTTTTTTTTTTTTTTTTTTTTTTTCATCTTATATGGCCCTAATAGTCATAGGAGTAGTCATAGGCATCTGATCATAGTTCTGGAGACTTTCTGACCCCAAACCAACTAACATCTGCAATTCTGCAGCTGTGATCCTTGGAGATTCCTTGGCCATTAGAACCATCATCCTCACTGTGCATGGGGTCAGTATACACACATCTTCTTCCAGGCTATTTAAGGAAAAAGCAGTGGAAAACAGCTTTCAATATTTCAAAACTGTAACTTCTGAAGTTTCTCTTGCACTGCGATACAAATGTCTCTCGGTCAACCAAAACATGTTTACAGCATGTTAAACGCTGCAGCATTTAGCCTAGCAGGTTTTTCTGTCTCCCACAGTTTTTTCCATCCACTGACTCATCTTAACAAGTCCACAACTTTTGCCACTGGCTGCGCTCGTCTCTGTCAACATGTTTTCCTCTCTTCTTCTCTCCATCTGTCCTCAGACTGAACATCAGTGACAGCGACATGCTGACCATCACGGATGGCGATGAGGTCACAACTCGTATCCTGGGCCAGTACGTCGGAGGAAGCAGCCCCTTCAAACTGTCCTCCACCACCCCTGACCTGACCGTCACCTTCCACTCCGACCCTGCAGGCCTCGTCTTCGGCAAGGGCGAGGGCTTCATCATCAACTACATGGGTGAGCCTTGAGTTCAAGTCAACTTAGACACTGACCTGCTCATTTAGACAGGAAGTAACTACAGTTTTGAAGTATTATTATTTCTGTACTTGATAACTTGAATTGTATGTGATTTTTTAATGGCTGTTGCATAGGCGAGACCCATAAACAGACAAAAGCTTGGTTTTTCTAGGGATGAGCTGAATACTCAGATGAAACGAGTATCTGTGATTTTACCAGCACAAGTACCATCTGAGTAAAATGTGTTAATATCCATGAAGGGAAAAAAATCTGATTTGGTAGCGCTTAGCGCTATGTCCACATGGTTCCGTGATCGTCCAGGCAGCCAATCACAGAGCTCCCCCTACACATGACTCACAGCCACTCTGTCCACACTAGCATAGAAGCATCTATTAGCTATAGTTTACTATTTTCAGATTCAGCTCAACATTATTCTCAGTCCACAGTTAAACAAACACACATTCATTTACTGTGGACATNTCAGCTCAACATTATTCTCAGTCCACAGTTAAACAAACACACATTCATTTACTGTGGACATTCACATGCAAGAAACAGACATTTCTTCTAGCTTCTTGTAGCTTCTAGCTTCTAGGCTAACTAGCCAGTTAGCTAGCAATTCTTAACTCCCTGGGTTAAGCCACGCCTGTCCGACTACAGATATGGATGCGAATAAGTTAGTTGGTTGAGCAGATACAGATAAGGATAATGGTGTACTCGCTCCTCCCTAGTTTATACTTCATGTTTTCACCAGGGGGCGTGCCACACATGATGTAATCGTGGTGCCCTCACCATGGCGCTCTGGGCCTCTGCGACGTCGTGTCATGTGGTTGTGCACTTCCTTCTACATTTTGTGACTTGGAGCGAGTGGCGCGCTGTTCGCTGTTGACTTCTTCCTGCTTGACATGGTATTTTCTCTATACTGCCCCCTGCAGCTTACCGTAAATGCTCTGTTAGTGGGCGGGACCTTTATTTACCTCAACTGCAGACAGAACCTGATCAATATAGGAGACAGGCTTTTATTTCTAATTTTGCTGATGGACAAACTGCATAAAAAACACACCTGCCTCAAGGGAGAAGATGTCAGTGTGAGCACAGCTTTTAGAAAGGTGCATTTTCATCTACTTTTCCTGGTTTGTGGTGACAGCGGGCTCCACGTTTCCGGCTTTGTTTCATGTTGAGTCTGGTTGTGTCTTCTGGCTGGAGGGACAGCGACTGGAGACGTTTTTAAGTGGTTTGATATCCAAACATGGCTGTTGTCATCTGGTGGCAAAAGCAGATTATGCTCATAGTTTCCTGGTCAGTAAAAGACAAACACCAAACCCAGCTTTATATGAAACCGGCTTTTATTTCATCCTGCTGACTCCAACCCCGGCTATTATTTCAATACTGGCTTTTAAGAGAGAATTTACAGTATATAACATGTAGTATAATAGTAGTAATAGTAGTATATATATTTTATATATAATAGTATATATAAAATGCCCTCGCATGCTGCCGGCGACAGCCCCTTCACAAAATTCTAACCAAGGCTTGAGAGAGGAGATAAACGTGGAAAGAGTGTTTTTACAGCAGTAATCAAAAACAGGCAGAGATGCTGAACAAATCCATTAGGCTAGGCCAAAAAAAAAAAAAAAAAAAAAAGAGGGGGTCAGGAGGCAGGCCTAGGATCAGAAACCAGACAGCAAACAAATCCAAATCCAGATACGCAAAAGACTAAAGTGAGAGTATTTCCCAGGAGTTTTGCATTAGTTGGGGGGAAAACTTTACTCAAGCTGGATGTGTGTCACTTGACCAGGCAAAAGTGATAAACTCAGGGGTGACACCTGGTGGACAGGTGGAGAATGGCAGGTTCTGGAATGCTACGGAGGTTAGTAGCAGGATAAATGAGAACAGGAATCAAATGAATCTCATGAGATGAAGCAGCATAATTTAGAACCGTGGTGCATTAAAATGCAATCTCAATATCCGGTTATTATCTGCATATCAACATCTGATGGGACTATGCTGCCTGCATTGTGATCAGATCCCAGCAGGAGGGCCGTTATGCCGTTAAAGTGCATCATTCCTCCATGCTCCCTGGACAATCTTCATCTATATATACAATAACTAATAACTTTTTTTTGCGTGGGCTGTTATTGGGTTTCTGCTGCAGGAGGTAAATCAGAACTCGCTGCTCAAAATAACTTTATGAGCAGAGGTGGGAAGATGAGGCGGGGTGATGTTTTCAACTTCTGGATGGATTTCATCTTATGTAAGCATTGCGTTTAACCTCACTCGTTTTTGCATAAATCCGATCACGATGCGAGCCGGACGGCCTCCACATGCGGTCCGGCAGATCGGATAACATTCCCATCACAATACATTCCGCCGGCATTGCGATTGGAATGCAATCTCAGTATAATGTATCTGGTTAATGAGACTGCTTGTTAATGCAAGGTGTGAATGCCTAAATGTTGCCATGACAACTAATTACTGTTCCTCTTCTGCATTTCAGAGGGAAATGTTGTAAGTTTTACTCCATGTCATTCATCCGATGGCTCTAGTTGGAGATTTAGATTGAATTTAACATCATAATCACAAACAATATTGATATTGCTTTTGTCCAATAAAAATCTTATATTGCCAAAATATTATCTTTTCAGGAACTCTCAGAACAGCTCAACATCTTTTATTCATAATCTTAAAAAAAAAAAAAGGGGGAATTTTTTTCAACCTCCAGAGGTTCAGAATTGGCTTCAATTGGGAGGATTTTTAGATACAGTTACGTGAAAAATCTCAACTTTGGGGCTTCATGTCTTCTCATGTGTCAACTTATAAAGGACCATACCACCCATTTTGCATGTTTGAGCCGAATATATTCAATTTTCATACATGTTATGTTACTGACAATTGTTTCCCAAAGGATGAAACTGTATTTCAGCTTTCCTGATATTTTGCAAAATCTCTTAATATTTCAAAATCAAATATTCAAGTGATACACCCACCTTAAAAATCCATGTTTCTCCTGATAATAGTTACGCAGCCTTATGAAGACATGGTCCTTTAAATTTTTCCATAAAAGCAGATCTTCTTTAGGGACTATATTCCCCAGTGGAGACATACATTCACTCCACACTTTTTATTGCACTTAAACACTAAAATGACAAAACTTCTAAACAAACCTGAATACATGTCTTGTTGGTGATGATGGATTACCTATCCCAAGAACGTTTCCAGTATCAACAAGTTGATTTTAATAGCAGAATGAACTGAAACCAATGGAGGTCTGGAAGGTAGGAAAAACATTTTTAATTCACCGTTCCAGTAGTATGCTTTGGGAAATGATTGTCAGTAACGTTACATGTATGAAAATTGAATATATTAGGATCAAACATGCAAAATGGGTGGTATGGTCCTTTAAGGATTAATTATTGATGCATTAACATGTAGCACACATTACTGTATTGTATCTATAATTGAGCCTTTAATTAACAGAATATATTTCCATTGTGGTATTATTGCTTTTGTTTAAGGTGCATTTCTGTTAGCAGTGTATTTATAGCTTTATGAAACACAGAACCAATGTTAGAAAAAATATTTGTCAGTAAACATGAATGAAATCGACCTGAAAGATTAAGTTTCATTCAGCGTTTTTATTTTCTGTTACGTTGCTTCCTCTCTCTTCATGCTGCCCACTCTATTTTTCATCTTCCCATTTCTTTTCCTCTCATCTTTATTTTTCTTTTGTTTCCTTCCCGTCTGCCCTTATTCAATCACATCATATTTGTTTCACTGTCTCACAAAAGAGCTCTTCTCCACGCACACACACTCACACAGACATACACACAGTTTCACAAGCAACCAAATACACTCTTACATTTTACACACGGGTTATTTTATATGCAGCAAATGGCACGGCTTCCAAGATCCAACACCTGACACCAATTTCTAACAGCACTGGCATACACACAGCCCAATTTACTTGTCAGCCTCCCACTAGCACACACACGCAAGCACATACACACGCATGTACACACATACTTCCCAGAAGAGTAAATCAAGTAGATGCAGCATGAATATACAGGCTACTCTCTTTGATTATGCATGTGTACAAACGTGCACATTCACAGTATATGTGTGTATGTGCTCAGAATAAATTACCTACCACACACACACACACACACACACACACACACACACACACACACATTGAGGCTGCACGGAGGAGGAGAACAACTCAATTGAGAATGAATAATTGATCCGGGATCTTCAACTTACAAATCCCTGCTGGCCTGTTACACCGTACAGAGTAATGCAATACTATATGCTGCCTAATCAATCATCAGATACACATATGCAGGTCTAGACGTCTGTACATGCACACACACACACACACTCACACACTAATCCTTTTCTCAGGGTCCCATATGAGGCCTTGTTTGTATGTCTCCTTCAGACATGCCAGGTTTCCTTAACATTTTGTATTTCCTTCGTGTCACTAGTGTGTAGAAGATGTTGACTAAGGCATATTTCGTTTCATTCTTTGGGACTTGAAGCCCATGGAGAAGTCCATAAGACGTGTAAAAAGTGATTCTTCAGAAAGTGACGACTCAGCCTTTTCACAACCAATCCCGATTCATTTTAACAGTTGACTCGTATTCCCGCCGACTCACAAGAAGAGCACTCGTTGCCAAGCAAGCACACACAAATGTGTCTAATAATATACTAATAAACAGAATATGTCTCTGTAACTATTAAGGGACCATACCATCCATTTTGCATGTTTGAGCCTAATATATTCAATTTTCATATGTGTTACATTACTGACAATCATTTCCCAAAGCATACTACTGGAACGATGAATTAAAAATGTTTTTCCTACCTTCCAGACCTCCATTGGTTTCAGTTCATTCTGGTACGCTATTAAAAACAACTTGTTGTTACTTGAAACATTCTTGGGATAGGTAATCCATCATCACCAACAAGCCGTGTATTCAGGTTTTTTAGTGTTTAAACACAATAAAAAGCATGGAGTGAATGTATGCCTCCACCGGGGAATATAGTCCCAAAAGAAGAGCTGTATTTATGGAAAAATTTAAATGACCTTGACTTCATAAGGCTGTGTAACTATTAGCAGGAGAAACACTGATTTTTAAGGTGGGTGTATCACTTGAATATTTGATTTTGAAGAGATTTTGCAAAATATCAGGAAAGCTGAAATACAGTTTTATCCTTTGGGAAATGATTGTCAGTAACATTACGTGTATAAAAATTGAATATATTAGGCTCAAACATGCAAAATGGCTGGTATGGTCCTTTAAAAGTACTTCACAATAAGCTCCATTGCAGTTAAAGATTAGTGTTTTTTGCATGTTTCTTAATGTTATTAATTTGCTTCTGTCTGCTCCAGCAGATCTGCAACTGTTTGAAGTAACTGAAGAAAGTGACAGACATATTCAAGAACTTTCCTAATGTTATGAAATCCTCAAATAAATTCTTAGACCTGCGTCCAGATCCAGATCTGTGCCTAAATTTAATGGCTTCTTCCCTGGTCCATGCCCCTCTCAAATTGGTCCATAAGTTCTTGAACAATCCTGCTGATAAGCTAACAAACAAAAGCAGCAAACCACACGGCTCTGTGCTGTATGGAGTGTTTGGTTTAGGATCCCGTGTGATTTGTTGTCAGGGGGCTCAGAATATTTAGCAGCACCCCTAGCATTAGCCACTTTTAGCATTTGTAAGTCAACTTTAGAAGGACTGAGTGACCGGTGAGCAGTCAGGGACGTCTGCTGATCCTGCTGCTGGGTTGGGATGGTTCTTTTTTTTTCCCTCAGATTTGATATGTAAATGTTAGATTATAGACTAAATTAGGTGAATTATTGCTCCTTTGCATAGTTTTTCACTTAAATAAATGAGAAGTGACAAATTCAGTGTAGGTTTGTCCTTGAGTACTGTAGCATCTGAACAGCTCAAAGTTAACTTGATGTTAAAAATTAAATTGCTTTCTTCAGAAGTTATTCACAAACTTTTTTTTACGGAAATTTGTTTCATTATCCATCCATCCATCCATTTTCTAAACCCCTTCGTCCTGTTAAGGGTCACGGGGGACAGACAAACACATTCACACNATCCATCCATTTTCTAAACCCCTTCGTCCTGTTAAGGGTCACGGGGGACAGACAAACACATTCACACTCACGGACAATTTAGAGTTTCCAATTCACCTGACATGCATGTCTTTGGAGGAAGCCGGAGCATCCAGAGGGAACCCACGTGGACACAGGGAGAACATGCAAACTCCACACAGAAAGGCCCTGTCCCGACTGGGAATTGAACGCAGGACCTTCTTACTGTGAGGCAACAGCGCTAACCACTGCGCCACCATGCCGCCCTTGTTTTTATTATTATTATTATTATTATTATTATTATTATTATTATTATATTATTATTATTTTATTTATTAATTGTTTTATTATTATTATTATTATTATTTTTAGAACTATTATTAAAATCAACCTTTGCATTTGGCTTTATTTTATGTAAAAGCAGTAAAGGAACAGAACAAAGGGAACAGACAGAGAAAAGAAGCATTTCAAAGCATTTCACTTCATTTAAAAGAAGCAATTAGCAATACTAAAATAAACTGAACAATAAAGAATTTAGAAAACCCCTTACAAAAAAGCATTCCTTACTATAAAAATGTACATTGACAGCACATTCCAGCCAATGCTGCTCAGATAAACACTGACAATAAGAGCAAAGTGTAATGAATAAAAAATAAATGATTTTAACGTTACAGGTCCTCTCTGCTCACAGGCTGCCACATAATCCTAGGATCCCCGACACCTTGAAGCACCATGACAATGATTTCATATTGTCTACATCTTTCTGGATTCTCTTACTGGATCATCACTTATTTGCTGTTTATATCATCCTATAATGTTTTATTGTTTTCTGAATCTTTGTAAATTTCCACACCTATGGTTCCTATCTCTCACCCGGCCATTCAAGGAGAGGGAATCTGTCTTTGAATTGCCTCTCCCAAGGTTTCTTCCTTTTTTTCCCCGTATGTATTATTTTTTTTTTTTTTTTTTTTTTAGGGCTGAGTTTGGGCTGGGTCAGGAACCGTTAATGTGCAGGCCTATAAAGCCCTTTGACACGTTGGATGTGATATTGGGCTACAAATAAACTTGGCTTGAACTTTGTTAAAGACCATTACAGTAGGAGTTTGGATTACAATTGACCCACTTTGCCAGAATGTTGCTTAAAGGACCATACCACCCATTTTGCATGTTTGAGCCGAATATATTCAATTTTCATACGTTACTGACAGTCATTTCTCAAAGGATAAAACTGTATTTCAGCTTTTCTGATATTTTGCAAAATCTCTTAATCTTTCAAAATCAAATCAAAATTGATTTGATCAAAATCAGTTTGATCAAAATCAAAGCAATACACTCACCTTAAAAATTGATGTTTTGCCTGCTAATAGTTACACCATCTCATGAAGTCACGGTCTTTTAAATTTTTCTATAAACGCAGTCTTCTTTTGGGACTGTATTCCCTGGTGGAGACATACATTCACTTTGTACTTTTTATTGCGCTTAAATGCTAAAATTACGTAACTTCTAAAAAATAATAACCTGAATACACGTCTTATTGGTGATGATGGATTACCTATCCCAAGAACATTTCAAGTATCAACAAGTTGATTTTAATAGCGTACCAGAACTGAAACCAATTGTGGTCTGGAAGGTAGGAAAAACATTTTTAATTCACTGTTCCAGTAGTATGCTTTGGGAAATGATTGTCAGTAATGTAACGTGTATGAAAATTGAATATATTAGGCTCAAACATGCAAAATGGGTGGTATGGTCCTTTAAGTTGCAAATTGACCTTATCATGGTTTCTACACCTGGAAAGGTAATATTTGAAGATGAAATCCATCACTGTCTTTTACTGGACAATTAATCTATCGTCCATGATGAGTCGGACTGCTCCTTTAGAGAAAGTATCTGAGTACTGCATTGAAGTCAAATATTTTGATTTACCGCTCGTCTCCTTCTTCCCATGTAATTGCTGTTGAGGACAAAATGTCTAAATGAGCCACTAAACACCTGTGAGAGCCGTGCCGCTGCTGTAATGGATCATCATCCTCCTGTGATCTGTCCTCTCTGTTCAAACAGAGGTTTCCCGCAACGACTCCTGTCCAGACCTGCCGGAGATCCAGAACGGCTGGAAGACGACCTCCCATGCTGCGCTGGTGCGAGGAGCCCGCATCACCTACCAGTGTGATCCTGGTTATGACCTGGTGGGTCAGGAGACCCTCACCTGCCAGTTAGACCTCACCTGGAGCTCACAACCACCTTTCTGTGAAAAGAGTAGGTTCCAAAACACTTTTACACGTGTGTGTGTGTGTGTGTGTGTGTGTGTGTGTGTGTGTGTGTGTGTGTGTATAAGTAAATGTTCTCCATTAGCTGATCTTTATAATTTATTTATACCTTACCAGTAATTATTTTTGAAAATGAAGGACTGTGGGTATGTTTGTGATCCTCTGTCTTTTCTCAGTCATGTACTGTTCGGACCCAGGCCACGTTGAACACTCCACCAGGTCTCTGTCTGACCCAAAGCTGCTGGTAGGAACGATCATTCAGTACAGCTGCAACCCCGGCTTCATCCTGCAGGGCGGCGCCACACTCACCTGTTACGGCCGTGAGCCAGGGACTCCTGTGTGGACATCTCGACTGCCTCACTGTGTTTGTGAGTGTGAGACAGAAATATTTTGTGTATACAATTTATTTATTTAAACTGGGCACATTAATGAACAATCAAAATGTAAATATGCCAGATGTAGCCATGGCTGACTAATTTTCATCCGTCCCGTGACAAGACGCTAAGATGGCTACCTGCAATATAAAAAGGTTAAAGGACCATACCACCATTTTACATGTTTGAGACTAATATATTTCATTTTAATGCACGTAACGTTACTGACAATCATTTCCCAAAGCATACTGCTGGAACAGTGAATTAAAAATGTTTTTCCTACCTTCCAGACCTCCATTGGTTTCAGTTCATTCTGGTACACTATTAAAATCAACTTGTTGATACTTGAAATGTCCTTGGAACAGGTATTCCATCATCGTGAACAAGTTGTATGTTCAGGGTTTTTTTTTTAAGTTTCGTAATTTTAGTGTTTCAGCTCAATAAAAAGCGTGGAATGAATGTATGTCTCCACCGGGGAATATAGTCCCAAAAGAAGACCTGTGTTTATGGAAAAATTTAAAGGACNTGGAAAATTAAGAGATTTTGCAAAATATCAGGAAAGCTGAAATACAGTTTTATCCTTTGGGAAATGGTTGTCAGTAACGTAACATGTATGAAAATTTAATATAAAAGGCTCACACATGCTAAATGGATGGTATGGTCCTTTAAAAACATCATACATTACAGAAAAACAAATCCAAAAAGACTTACAATAAAAAATAACATTGGGCACCTCCTGGATCATCCTTCAAAACCATTAAAATATCTCTCTAAACACAGTCTAGCACTTTAATCAACATGAGAACAAAACCACAATTCAAAAATCGCATGATCATGCATGACGTGTGTCGTCTTTCAGAAGACACACGCTCCACATCTGTCCATTTTCAATATCAAATCCAACAGAAATACACCAAATCCTTCAAATGCAGGATTCAGTGTGAAAAGTATTGAACTCTCTAACATGTGCTGGTGTAGATAATATGTTGTAAATCCTGATAGTTACCTGCTTTTACCTCCAGGAACTCCTCACAGTTATCTCACCACACTTGTGGCGTGAAGGGTTCTGTGTTCCGGTCGGTTATTTACCAGCAGCAGGGTACACGGTTCGACACGGCGGTTGACTGAAGATGAGAGGCTCATTTCGGTTGCTGTGCGATCTGACACGACTGGCTTTGTGTGATTTCTCTCATGGGCCTCAATACATCTCTCACTCTTCTGCTGACACAGGTCCTGCTGTGTGCGTTACGACCCCGGGTCATACTTTGATTGTGTATTCTTGAGAAACCTTTAATATGCCTACGACTGAATCACAGCCGTGATGATATTTTCAGTACAACAGCACTCCCTCTCATCTTATATCGCTTAAATAATGCAAAAATAACTATAATTCCCAATCAATTAAACTTGATTTTATATATTGCATACCGTGCAAACATTCAGTATGATCAATACTGCATAGTTATCAACTATACATTACTTTACTGTTGACCTATACATTTAGTGAGTTATTATGACTTATATAGCAGCAAAACCCTAAAGTAGCCTCATAATAACAAATGCTTAAAAATCTCTAATAATGCTGGCATATACAGTTTATCAGTTATGATTTATAGTGACAAAACCCTAAAGTAGCTCATAATAACAAATGCTTAAAAAACCTGTAATAATGCATTACATTACATTAATAATGCATTATATGTACAGTTTATGAATTATGAATAACAAATGCTTAAAAAACCTGTAATAATGCATTACATTACATTAATAATGCATTATATGTACAGTTTATGACTTATGACTTATATAGTCACAAAATCCTAAAGTAGCTCATAATAACAAATGCTTAAAAATCTGCAATACAATCATGCTGCTCAGCAAAGCAATCATGCATTTTCTTCAGGAAATGCAAATCTAGTTTTGTTTGTTGTTTTGGTACCTGAAGTCTAAAACTCCTGTTTGACTGAAAGGAAATGTCTTAAGGCTAAATCGTGTCTTGCTGGTTATTTTCCTGGAGGATGCAGAGAAGGGAGTCTAGTTTTATGGTGTCCTGGTTTCTCTGAGGCCAGGGCGCAACACGCGCAACCAGAGACGATGCTGTCCTGCAGTCTCATCCAGGACCGATGATTGTGCACGCATGCATGCGCGCGTGTGTGTTTTCAAGGTTATTAATGTCTGGGTGAGGCGTTTGATATGTTAATGCAGCGCTAATGCACCATAGCAATCAGCCCACAGCCACCTGGAGGAAGTGGGCGGAGATTAGCCATGAGTCATGTCACCTCAGCCGGAGCCCGTCAAGTCTGTCCGCCGACGTTAACCCTCTTATTCATGCTGAGAAACTCCATGGGAGCCGTCCAACTTTCCTTTTTCTTTTTTTTTTTTCCTTGTTCTGTCTAGCTGAGGAGTCTGTTTCCTGTGAGAATCCTGGTCTCCCTGACAACGGCTACCAGATTCTGTCCAAACGGCTTTACCTGCCGGGCGAGTCGCTTACCTTCGTCTGCTACCAAGGTTACGAGCTCATCGGAGAGGTCGCGATTAAGTGTATCCTTGGAAACCCGTCGTTTTGGAGCGGCCCACTTCCACTCTGCAGGGGTGAGACGTTTATGCAAAACATGGTGTTTAAAGGACCATACCACCCATTTTTCATGTTTGAGCCTAATATATTCAATTTTCATACATGTAACGTTACTGACAATCATTTCCCAAAGCATACTACTGGAATGGTGAATTAAAAATGTTTTTCCTACCTTCCAGCCCACCATTGGTTTCAGTTCATTCTGGTACGCTATTAAAATCAACTTGATGATACTTGAAACGTTCTTGGGGTTTTTTCGAAATTTTGTAATTTTTGCGTTTAAACTCAATAAAAAACGTAGAGTGAATGTATGTCTCCACCAGGGAATATAGTCCCAAAAGAAGACCTGCGTTTAGCAAAAAATTTTAATGATCACGACTTCATAATTTTGTGTAACTATTAACAGGCAGGTGAAACATAGATTTGTAAGGTGGGTGTATCACTTGAATATTTGATTTTGAAAGATTAAGAGATTTTGCAAAATATCAGGAAAGCTGAAATACGGTTTTATCCTTTGGGAAATGATTGTCAGTAATGTAACAATGAAAATGAAAATGAAAATTGAATATATTAAGCTTAAACATGGAAAAATGGGTGGTATGCTCCTTTAACTGCATATTTTGATACACTCCCTGTAGTTCTGAACATTTTGGGGGGATCTCCGCATGCACACAATGGTATTCATGGGATTTTTTTCCTCCATGCTTGTTGATACAGATTTAATCATGCCTCTGTGCATGCAAATCAAGGCAGCCATGTTAACAAACTCACAGGAAGTGATATAATTGTGCGATATTTCATGTGCACTGACTGACAGAACGATGTCTTGCAGCCACCCATGACTGCTTTGGCAACCATGCTTTGGAAGGTGAGTCTGTGCATGTTGGTTTGAGTCTGGCTGTGGGGTGAAAATTCACACTGTTTGTTGATTAGAAAAAAAGAAAAACCCAACTAACCATCATACAGGAATCAGACGCACTTTACCTCTCCGTGTCTGCTCTGCCTGCATCAACACGCACCTGTCTGCTCGCCCTTCCCATCTGCGTATTTGTCCGTCCACCATTTCTTTACATGTAGCATCCATCTTTACCACTGTATCAAAGTCTTGTTGAGGTTTTATGTGCCGTCTCCAAACTATTCTGTCTTCAGTAAGTCTTGCTTTCGTTTGCGTTTTGTTCAGTTGCAGAGGCGAGCTCAGGCTCCAGTCTGGATGGAGGGAACGTGGCGCTGGCCATCTTCATCCTGGTTCTTTTGCTGTTTGTCTTGCTGGGAGGAGCTTACGTGTATGTCACACGGTAAGGCTTCCACCAGGACAAATCATCCTCTCATGATCACCCACTCGTCTTAAAACTCATTTGTCTACAACGCCACTGGAAAAATCCATAGAGCCCATAGATAACACATTATTGAGAAAGCCGACTCATCAGTAGTGATAATGATATATGAATAACTATGCTTTTCTCATTATACATGAAAGCTGATATGGGTATTTTACCCGCAGATTCAATAAATAGTTAGTGAATCCTTTGGCATTGCCTGGATTTCTGCATTTGTTGTTCATTAAAGGACCATACCACCCATTTTGCATGTTTGAGCCTAAAATATTCAATTTTCATACGTTACGTTACTGACAATCAATTTATTGCACTTAAATTACATAACTTAAAAAAAAAAAAAACCTGAATACACGATGGATTACCTATCCCAAGAACGTTTCAAGTATCAAAAAGTTGTTTTTAATAGTGTTCCAGTAGAATGCTTTGGGAAATGATTCTCAGTAATGTTATGTTTTATGAAAATTGAATAGGCTCAAGCATGCAAAATACCTGGTATGGTCCTTTAAATGAGATGTCTTTAGAGTCTTTTTCAGCTTTATTCATTTCAACAGTTCTTCTAAGGTTCCGTGAAATTTTACCTGCACCAAGGAGTTTTTGTGATCACAAGAATTTGTTTGTTTTTTGTTTGTTTGACTGTTTGTCTGTTGTTGTTGTTGTTGTTGTTTTTTTTTTTCTTAACAGGAAATGTCAAAAAGTTATGGATGGGTTTGAATTGAATTTGGGTGATTATATCAAGAGGAAGAAGTGATCACACTTTGGAGGTGAAATTTCACTGATCAATCTGATGGTGGCGCTGTAAAAAACATTTTAGCATATAACTTTTGCACCATAAGTCATACAATCAAAATTCTTATTTTCCTGAATTCTTCAGGCCTTGATGCATCCAGCCATATAGGCCACGCCCATTTCTGCCCAACTAGATTTTCCGTTATCTTGAATTTTTTTTCCAAAACATTTTTTCATGTCTATACTGCTTATGCCTGGTGTGTTTTGTGCTGTACATACTGCAGCAACAAATTTCACTATGAGACAAATAAATGTTATCTTATCTTATTTATCTTATTAAACCCAGACTGGTGTCTTCAAAAAAAAGTAGAACTGTTTATTATTAGCTTAGACAGCTTGTGTTTGTTTATTAATGTGATGTTGATGAAGATCAGACTATATTTGATGAATAATTAATGCAGAAATCTGGATAATTCCAAAGGATTCACTTTGTTTTCTTGCACTATTATTTAATATCATACTGTCATAAAATGTACTTTGGAGTTCTTCATATAGGAAAGAGGACTTAATCAGTTTTTCCTAGAATGCGTTATAACTGACATGATTCCATAAATGTGCTCCTGCTTTGTGATTTTGAATCCATCATCCACTCCATCATAATCCACTGTATAAATATGGTGGATAAAGTGTCAGATTTACAAAAGATTCACAGCACCGGTCTCCACTGCTGCAGCCAGAAAGTTTAGAAATTGACAGATAAGGCGATGGTTTGTTTTTCATTTATTAGTTCATTTATTAAAATTTCATAAGTTAAACAACTCACAAGAAAGAAATTAAAAAGTCCAAGATTATCTTTTGCAATGCACTGTAAATTCTCTTTTCTTGTTTGTGCTGTTGAATTAAAAAAAAAAAAAGAGGATTAAATTCACTTTGCTATGAAAACTCTTCCCAAACTGCATCACTGAATCTTCTAATCTTAAAGGACCATACCACCCATTTTGTATGTTTGAGCCTAATATATTCAATTTTCATACACATAACATTACTGACAATCATTTCCCAAAGGATAAAACCGTATTTCAGCTTTCCTGATATTTTGCAAAATCTCTTAATCTTTCAAAATCAAATATTCAAGCGATACACCCACCTTAAAAATCCATGTTTCTCCTGCTAGTAGTTACGCAAAATTATCAAGTCACAGCTGTTTAGGTTTTTTAACAAACGCAGGTCTTCTTTTGGGACTATATTCCCCAGTGGAGAAATACATTCACTCTGTGCTTTTTATTGCACTTAAACACTAAAATTACATAAGTTCGAAAAAACCTGAATATACATCTTGTTGGTGATGATGGATTACCTATCCCAAGAATGTTTCAAGTATCAACAAGTTGATTTTAATAGCGTACCAGAATGAACTGAAACCAATGGAGGTCTGGAAGGTAGGAAAAACATTTTAATTCACCATTCCAGTAGTATGCTTTGGAAATGATTGTCAGGAACGTTATGTGTATGAAAATTAAATACAATATATTAGGTTCAAACATGCAAAATGGCCAACATGGTCCTTTAATATTTCTTTATTGCTCTCATCCTGACCTTTAGGTGCCGATATCACTCCAACTTACGGCTTCCTCTGATTTACCCCCACCCTTACCGACAGATCACTGTGGAGACAGAATTTGACAACCCGCTCTATGAAACGGGAGGGGTGAGTGTCCTACATGCGCTCAAATCACAATCGGTCACAGTTCAACAAAGACCATGAAAGCTAGTTTGACAATTAAAAAAAAAAAAAAAAANAAAAAAAAAAAAAAAAAGGGGGAAAATGTGTCACTGGGAGCTGACAGTAGGAGCCATCTTTACATAAACACATCAAATTAATAATCAGACAATCCAAATTTATTTATACTCTTTCAATTAAACTTTTTTGAGACAAAAACATTTTTTCAGCACAGTTTTACTTAAACTAAAAATATAAAGCATAAAGATTGTGTTTTATACTCTGATATGATCCTCTTGTGGTGAATATGACATAGATTAGGCCTGTGGGTATGTTTAAAGAAAAAAAGAAAAATATATTATTTGATGCTTGACTGATTAGGACTGATTTGTTAAAAATGTAAATGAATTTCATTTCCAACTTTAAATGTCATTTAATAAATAAAAAATGTATGAAATGATTAGAATTTACATAAAATATGTGCTTGATACACACATTATATGTATAAAGTTCAAAGCATTTAGTAATTATAAGCTTATTAAATCCATTAAATATTCAAATTAAAAGATAAGTAACCATAATTATGTTTTCTTAGTATAAGTTTCTCAAAATTGATAAATATTCCTTTTAAAACTTCCTTGTGAGTCACTAAAGACAAGCAGGAGGATTTTGTCGTTTCTACTACCTGCAATGCCACGACAGTCCACCAGAGGGCAGAAAACATGTATCAGAACGTATTCAACAAAGAGGTCTCACAAACTCATGTTTTTATTTTTTTTTAAACCCAATAATGCCATCTCATATTTGACCGATGATTTCCTGAGACTCTACATCATCAACATGATCAGTTATTGACCAAAACACCTATTATATCATGTCTAAAATTTTTAAAAAATGTTCCAGTTTAAATCCTGTTGAGTTAAATAAATGCCAGCTGTATCAAATGTGATACAAAAAAAAAAAAAAAAAAAANTTTTTTTTTTTTTTTTTGAGTTTATTAAATAGTTCAATAAAGAAAACAATTGTAAAAACAAAATTAGAAATCTGACAATTATTTCATGGATCAGGCTTTAGCAAGAGAAGTGAAAAAACAAACATTACATGTGATAAGGTCATAAAGAATCATTACATATGACAACACTGATAGCACGTGTTGTGTATGGAGAATACATATGTGAAGTTACCAATACCAGTAAAAAAAAAATAAAATTTAAACACAGAAGAGAGCAAAAGAAAAAAAAAAACATAAATACAATACAAAAACAATAATGACTAAACCATTGTTAATGTAGGTGTTATTGTGCAGCGTGTATATTTTAACTGGATACACACACTTAATTCATTTAAAACTAAATCTACAACACAATAAAATGTACAAAAAGTGAATGGGTCTGAAAAATTTCTGGAGGCACTGTATGATACAGATATGATGTAGATGTAATACGGATATGATGCAGATTTGATGTAGATATGATGAACATATGATATAGATATGATACAGATATGACACAGATATGATGCAGATGTGATGCAGATATGATGCAGATATGATACAGATATGATGCAGATATGATGCAGATATGATGTAGATATGATGTAGATGTGATAGAGATATGACACAGATATGATGCAGGTGTGATGCTGATATGATAAGGTGTGGATATGATGCAGATATGATGTAGATATGATGCAGATATGATGCAGATATGATGTAAATATGATGCACATATATATATGTGATGCAGATATGACACAGATATGATGCAGATATGATGTAGATATGATGCACATATGATGTAGATGTGATGCAGACATGACACAGATATGATGCAGATATGATGTGATATGATGCAGATATGATGTAGATATGATGTAGATATGATGCATATATGACACAGATATGATGCAGATATGATGCAGATATGATGTAGATATGATGCAGATATGATGCAGATGTGATACAGATATGATGCAGATATGATGTAGATATGATGCAGATATGATGCAGATGTGATGCAGATATGATGCTGATATGATACCGATATGATGTAGATATGACGTAGATATGATGCAGATATGATGCAGATGTGATAAAGATGTGATGCAGATGTGATGCAGGTAGGATATAGATATGATGTACATATGATGCCGATATGATGCAGATATGACACAGATATGATGCAGATATGATGTAGATATGATGCAGATATGATGCAGAAATGATGTAGATATGATGTAGGTATTATGTGTATGTGATGCAGATATGATGCAGGTATGACGCAGATATGATGCAGATGTGATGCAGATTGATGCACATATGATGTAGATGTTATACAGATATGATAAAGCTATGATGCAGATGAGATACAGATATGATGCCTATACGATGCAGGTATGATGCAGATATGATGCAGATGCGATGCAGATATGATACGATGTAGATATGATGCAAATATGATGCAGATATGATGTAGACATGATGCAGATATGATGTAGATATGATATAGATATGATGCAGATATGATGCGATATGATGCAGATATTACACAGATATGATGCAGACATGACACAGATATGATGCAGATATGATGTGATATGATGCAGATATGATGTAGATATGATGTAGATATGATGCATATGTGATGCAGATATGATGCAGATATGATATAGATGTGATACAGATATGATACAGATATGATGCAGAAATGATGTAAATATGATGCATATGTGATGCAGATGTGATGCAGATATGATGCAGATGTGATACAGATATGATGCAGATATGGTGAAGTATCATGCAGATATGATGCACATATGATACAGATAATGATGCAGATATGGTGAAATATCTTAGATATGATGCAGATATGATACACATATGATACAGCAATGATGTAGATATGATGCAGCTATGAGACAGATATGATGTAGATATGATGTAGATATGATGCATATGTGATGCAGATATGATGCAGATATGATATAGATGTGATACAGATATGATACAGATATGATGCAGAAATGATGTAAATATGATGCATATGTGATGCAGATGTGATGCAGATGTGATGCAGATATGGTGTACATATTATGCAGATAATGATGCAGATATGGTAAAATATCATACAGATATGATGCAGATATGATACACATATGATACAGATATGATGGAGATTTGATGCAGATATGATGCAGATGTGATGCATATGTGATGCAGATATGATTCAGATATGATGTAGATATGATGCAGATGTGATGCAGATATGATGCAGATATGATGTAGATATGATGCAGATGTGATGCAGATGTGATACAGATATGATGCAGATGTGATGCAGATATGATGCAGATATGATGTAGATATGATGCAGATATGATGTAGATATGATGCAGATATGATGTAGATGTGATGCAGACATGACACAGATATGATGCAGATATGATGTGATATGATGCAGATATGATGTAGATATGATGCAGATATGATGTAGATATGATGCAGATATGATGCAGATATGATGCAGATATGATGCAGATATGATGTAGATATGATGCAGATATGATGTAGATATGATGCAGATATGATGCAGATATGATGTAGATATGATGCAGATATGATGTAGATATGATGTAGATATGATGCAGATATGATGTAGATATGATGCAGATATGATGTAGATATGATGCAGATGTGATGCAGATGTGATACAGATATGATGCAGATGTGATGCAGATATGATGCAGATATGATGCAGATATGATGTAGATATGATGCAGATGTGATGCAGATGTGATACAGATGTGATGCAGATGTGATGCAGATATGATGCAGATGTGATACAGATATGATGCAGATATGGTGAAGTATCATGCAGATATGATGCACATATGATACAGATAATGATGCAGATATGGTGAAATATCTTAGATATGATGCAGATATGATACACATATGATACAGCAATGATGTAGATATGATGCAGATATGAGGCAG
>VXCM01004978.1:159872-221441 GCA_014773175.1 Lucifuga dentata
GGGGTTTTTTTTTTTTTGGCTTTCTGTTATTTTTTCTTCTGAAACGTACTAAAAATAGATCAAAGCTACAGCGCATGTAACAGAGCTGTTTTGCTACTGTTTGAGAAACGATTTCCAATTAGGTAAATGCTAATGCTAGCTAGCAGCTAACGTGTCTGTAACTGTACCCCTACAAGTTCCGATGAAACAGTGAATAAAGTGAATAAAACAATGAATATTTAGTGAATAAAGTCACTAACTCACTACTACTTTTGACAATGTTCTAATGTTTGGCAGTTCCTACAGTGTGCATTTATAATGGTTAATTCTTTTACGAGAGTTGACTTAACTCAAACAGTAGCAAAACAGCTCCATTGCATGCACTGTAGCTTTTACCTATTTTTAGTACATTTCAGAAGAGAAAAAAAACAGAAAGCACAAAACAGAGGGAAAAAACAAGGAGAAAAAAACGAGGAAAAACAACTAAGAAAAAAAAAATTTTAAACCTCCAACTGAATTTTTTNTTTTTTTTTTTTTTTTTTTAACCTATTATTTTTTTTCACACATGACCCCTAAGGGGCTCTCTACTTCCCTCCTGCCTGCAGATGCTTTCCAGACTTATTTGTCCAACTGGCCCAGCTCTGACTTTAGCTGTAGTCAAGTGGCGTTCAAATCTATGACGTTAGGATCCATGCACTATTATTGTTTTATTTCTCATCTGGAGTTAGATGTCATAGAGTGGCCGCAGAGTTTCCAGGTCTGGACCAGTTGATGATTAAAAGTGGGGGGGATAAAAACGAACATTGTTGTTGGAGGTCGAGAATGAATTTTAATAGTTGTAGTTAACTGACCAACCTTCAAGCGCAAACTCAGCGCGCCAGATGATGTATTTATTTTGATGTACTGTATATGTGATGTTTTATGCAGATTGATAAATGTACATTTTCATGATGAGAAGAAAAATGTTAACAGTTTCCCTAAATAAATGGTAAAACTTGAATAAAAAGTGCAAAAGGATATTTCTAAATATGGATGTGTTCTGGTGACTTCTTTGTATCTGTTTGTTTTGTAAAATTGAGGAAAGCATATTCATAACTCTCCTTCCACACGATTTTTATTAGTATAGAAACTGGATTTATATTTTGAAGAGGTTGATAATGAAAGTAACTGTATCATGGTACTTTTCATTTTACTACTTGTGCAGCCAGTAATACAGTGTTTTCTTCAGTTTTGTTTGTCAGCATGATAAAAAAAAACAGTTATGAACCAATTTTGATGAAATGTGGTAGGGTGGGACACGGCCCAGCAAAGAAACCATTAAATGTTGGTGGTGCCGATAAAGGAATGTTTTGAATGTTTTTTTGTTTTGTTTTGTTTTGTTTTATTTTCTCAACATTGTGCTAAAGGGCTCATTTCAGTATTCTTAAAGGACCATACCGGGTGGTTTGCATTTTTAAGCCCAATATATACAACCTGCATACATGTAATGTTACTGACAACCAATTTCTGAAACATAAAACCAATTTTGTAATTGTAATTTTTGTAATTGTAACTGTAAATTGTAATTTTTTCAAATTTCCTAATCTTCCAAAATCAAATGTTCAGGTGATGCACGCACCTTAAAATTCAATGTTTGACCTTCCAACACTTATGATTGTAGAGGGCAGGTTGTTTTAGTTTCTCAGTAAAAGCCATCTTCTCCTGGGACTATATTTGCTGGCGGAGACACACATTATCAGCTTCACTAAAAAACCTAATAGACGTCATGTTCGCTGTGATGGATTATTTACCACAAACACATTTCAAACCTCTACAAGTTGATTTTAACAGTGTACTGGGGATGAACTGAAACCAATGGCTGCCTGGAAGGTAAAAAAAATAAAAAAAATACTACGCTCCAGTAATATGTTTTAGGAAATGGTTGTCAATAACGTAACATATAAGTGGTTTGTATTTATTGGGCTTATACATGCACAATTACCAGTAGGTTCCTTTAATAAAATACTCAAAAGTAATCTCAATCTTAATGAAAAAAAAGGGATATTCATCCCATGATAGACTATCAATAGGTGCAATTTTGTCCAAGTTTATATAAATTTGAAAACTACTGTTTCTTAACAGCATCACAGGAATGATTGACAAGGTTTTTGTTGAACAGGAGAAATTCTAAGCTTTCATACAACCCATAGCTCGCCCTGGTAAGTCGTCGTTAAAGGACCATACTGGCAATTGTGCATGTTTGAGCCCAATATATACAATCGACATACACGTTACGTTACTGACAACAATTTCCCAAAACATACTTCATTACTGGTAAATTTCAGATTGTTTTTCCTACCTTCCAGACTGCCATTGGTTTCAGTTCTTTCCAGTATGCTGTAAAAATCAACTTGTAGAGACATGGAACACACCTTGAGATACATAATCCATCACTGCAAACAACATGGTTATTAGGATTTTTTTTTTTTTTTTTTNTTTTTTTTTTTTTTTTTTAATCAAAGTAAATTTATTGAACCAATCAACATGGAAGACAGCGTATTTCTCCAACAGGAAATATAGTCCAAAGGGAAGATGGCTTTTACCGAGAATTTAAAATGACTGCATACAATCGTCATAAGTGTTAGAAGGCGTAACGCTGAATTTTAATGTGGATGTATCACCTGAACATTTGATCTTGAAAGATTAGGGGATTTGAAAAAATAACAGGAAGACTAAAATACAGTTTTATGTTTTGGAAATTGGTTACCAGTAATGTAACATGTATGCAGGTTGCATATCCATCCATCCATCCATCCATTATCATCCGCTTATCCAGGTCCGGGTCGCGGTGGCAGCAGGCTAAGACCGGTCCACACTTCCTGTCCCCAGCCAAGCCCTCTAACTCCTCCTGGGGGACTCTGAGGCGTTCCCAAATCAGCCAGGAGATATAATCCCTCCAGCGTATCCTGGGTCTTCCTCGGGGCCTCTTCCCAGTTGGACGTACCTGGAAGACCTCCCTAGGGAGTCGACCAAGGGTCATCCTTATTAGGTGCCCAAACCACATCAACTGACTCCTTTCGATGTGGAGGAGCAGCAGTGTTCTACTCCGAGTCCCTCCCGGATGTCTGACTGTTTTGTGAAGTGTTTTGTGGATCTGGAAAAGGCCTACGACCATGTTCCCCAAGATGTCCTGTGGGGGGTGCTGTGGGAGTATGGGGCACCGGGTCCATTTTCACAGGCTATCCAGTCCCTGTACAACAAAAGTCAGAGCTGTGTTCGCATCCTCGGCACCAAATCAGACCCATTTCCGGTGGGCGTTGGACTCCACCAGGGCTGCCCCTTGTCACCAATCCTGTTTGTGATCTTCATGGACAGGATCTCAAGGTGCAGTCAGGAATCAGAGGGTGTCCAGTTTGGTGACCTCAGAATAGCATCTCTGCTTTTTTTGTAGATGATGTGGTTCTGCTGGCTTCATCGACGTACACTGGGCAGGTTTGAGGCTGAGTGTGAAGCGACTGGGATGAGAATCAGCAACTCCAAGTCTAAGACCATGGTGTTCTGTAGGAAAAAGGTGGACTGTTCCCTCCAGGTTAGAGGGGAGTCACTACCCCAGACAGAGAAGTTTAAGTATCTCGGGATCTTTTTCACAAGTGGGGGTAGGTTGCATATACTGGGCTCAAACATGCACCTTATGCGGTATGGTCCTTTAACTGAAGTTCTCACCAAAACTTGCTGAGAAATCCTCACAACACATCTTGATTTCTGTGATCCTCTTTGCTAAATGTCTCCAACCAGTTCGACTGCCTTCCTTTTAAATAATCAGCATAAGTCAGTGAATGCGTCTGAGGTTTTCCTCACTTTGCTCACTTTAAATGCACTTTTGGGTAGAATTTCCATTTTTTTTCTGGGCTCTTCCTCTGTTGTCTTCTAAATATACACTGATGAGTGGGAGGTACATCCTGCCCCGCAGCATTTCCACACCCTTTACCCGTTTTAATGCCCTAATGATTCCTCCCATTTCCATGGTGAATGCTAATAAGGAGATTATGCTTCCTGCCGTGCAGCAATTTCCACAGGCTTTCCTGCTGAGCTGAATTCAGCTGCAGAGAAGCTTTTAACCAGATGCTTGATGATATTTGTCTCTGAGGAAGCAACGCTGCCCACAGACGTTTAATGAACCAAAGACATTCTCAGAAATACATTACATTTATGTCTATGTTTCAGGCGTTTAGTGGATGTTATTTTACAGTGACTCATTATGAGAGCAGAAATACGAGGAAATGATTGATGTGACAAGCAATTAACAGCAAAATCCTTTATCTAGACCACAGATGTATCAAATGTGTCAAGGATATTTATGTCAACGTGAAAGATATATCATCAGAATAAGCTTTTATTAAATTGATATTATTTGGTGGGTACATTTCCACAGTGGCATGACATGCATCCACAGTATCTTCTTAATTTATTTAATCAGGAAGTCCACTTCAGATTCAGAATCACTCTTGGTGAGTGAGACCTGACCAAGACAGCAGCGTACAAAAAGCTGCACAAATATCATAACAAGATAACAGAACACTATGACAAGACAAAATTACATGAACGATAAAAAATGGACATTTATGAAGCACAAAAACACGCAAAAGTCAAGTTGAGGGAAATTCTATTACATTAAATTCTATTAAACTAAGAAAAACAGGAGTGAGACCTGATGGGCCACAATATCTCTTAAAATTAATTTAAAATCAGACAGTTGGATAAGAGATATTTTGTCATTTTTAGGTCTGTTTGAAGACAATTCCAGCTCATTTGGCAGACACCATAAAAGATCTCTTACCAGTCTCAGTACGGATTTTGGGAATAACCAACTGCAAACGATCACCTGACCTCCGGCAAGGAAGAGCTTGACATTCCTCTTTTACATAACAACATAAATGAGCTGGCAATTTACCAAGAAGTCCTTTATAAAACGTAGAGCGCAGTCATATGTTGAGTCAAGAAGGTGAAGATCAGTAGTGTGTAGAGTAGCCAGAAACTACTCACAAGTATTGTTCCTTTATGATAATACTGACTCAAATATAAATAAGAGTAGTCACCAAAGTAACGACTTGAGTGAGAGTAATAAAGTCTCTATTAAAAAGATCACTTGAGTAATGAGTAACTTTGATCAAGCTTGTTCTTTAGAATAATCAACAAGCTATAAAGTGCTCATCTGAAGAAAAAAAAATGCAAAGTAGCCATATGTAGCTTCTAATACAATCCAAATCATATCATATAAAGAAACAGTAGACAGTAATAAATCAGATATTTACCACATAGCAAATCATGACAATTCTGGCCCCAAGTCAGTTAGCTAGGTTAGCTTCATGAATTTACTCAGAATAGAACAGGAAAACTTGAGTTAGCATTAGCAGCAGCAGCTAGGTAAGCAGCTAACGTTGCAGCTTACCGCTACACATTTCCTCAAGTTCCATGTTGATTCTTAGAAGCTGAAATGTCACATTTTTAGTGAGAGAAAGATGTAACACATTATGTAGCTGCTGGTTTTGGTAGATTGAAAAGAAAACAGCGTTTGAATGTGTGGCCAGGGATGTGCCTCTTCTAAACCTCCTGCTGTTGATTCTGCCATCACTGTTCTGCTCTGGGTGAAACCGTGAAAACGGAGGGTGGGGGCATGGCTTCGGAGCTGAAGCAGACAGTGTAGTGTCTGACAATGAGAGAAAAACTGAACGTGACTGAATTCAAACAGGTGAAATCAAAAGTAACGCAAAGAGTGTGTTCCAAATGTAATGGAGTAAAAGTATATTTTTTGTATGAGTTAAAAGTATCCTGCAATAAAAGTACTCAGTAAAGTTCAATTTTGTGAAAAAAAAAAGTAGCTTAAGTAAATATAACAGAGTAAATGGAACACATTACTCTGTTCATATAGAGGAGTCCCCATAATCAAGCGAGGCTAAAAATGTTGCAGCCACTAACCCCTTTTTGGCTGCAAAGGAAAAGCACTGCTTTTGAAATAAAATCGTAATTTCAGCTTTAGCTTCTAAGTATCGTGAGTACATGCTGTATATTCTGCCACAGGAGCAGAATTTCTGCAACTACCACTTCAGATCTGCTTCTGTGTTATGAAAACTTTCTGACATAAATGTTTTGGACTGTTAGATTTTGAAATAAGCTAATAAGCAAATGAGATGGTGCCTCCACCTCACATGGTGCCGCCTCCAGATCTTTAAATCATCTGGTTCTGGTCTGCTTTCTGTTCCTCGGGTCAGAACTAAACATGGGGAAGCAGCGTTTTGTTTCTGCACACCAGTTATTTAAAAAAAAAAAAAAAAANAAAAAAAAAAAAAAAAATCTAGAAAGTGGAAGGTCAGAGATCAGCCACATCACTGAGCTCTTTTAAATCAGGGCTGCAAATGCTTCTGTTCACCACTACTTTTTATTAAACCTGAGGGTATTTCTCTCTGCGTCGCAGCACTTCTTTTAAGGCGAAACATTGAATTTTAAGGTGGAAGTAACACCTGAACATTTGATTTTCAAAGGTTAGGGGGTTTTGAAAACAATTACAAGAAAACTAAAATACGGTTTTATGTTTTGGAAATTGGTTGTCAGTAATGTAACATGTATGTGGGTTGTATATCTTGGGCTCAAATGTGCACAATTGCTCTATTAATGTGTCGAAAGACAGGACACCAGAAAAAAATCCCCACTAAAACAGCATAAAAAGATTAATAAAAGGCATGAAAGGCCTAAAGTGCTGCAGGTAAGATCATTTTTTGTACTTCAAAATGTTGATTGCCCTTGAAATAAAAGACTTTTTTAAAAACAAAGGTGTCCTATAGCTCCTAACAGAGTTCAAAGTCTCAGACTGAGAGAATAAAGTTTTGCTTTAGTCCTGTCCTGATCAAACTGTGATGTCAGATGAGTTCCAACACAGAGTCAAAGATTTAAACCCAAAATCTAAGACTTGACTGTCTCAATCGGGAGCTGTTGAGCCTTGTAAACCCTGTATTGTTTGACATAAATTTAAAAGAAATATTCAATTTCCAGTCTAAAAATTGTCACTTGCCACTTGCCTATGAATGTGGAATTTGAAAAAAATAAACATAAAAAATCCTCATCTTATCAGGACGTTTTTGTCTCTTATTGAGTCCTGTTTCAAGGCATCAACTCCTGAAATGACTTGATAGAAGGTACAAATAATCTAGTTCAAATCACAATTTAACTTGAATTTATAAAGTTTTAGAGATTAACAGTCTGATATCATTTTTATGACAAGCTTTTAGGTCAAACAGTGTTTTGCTGGGACTTTTTATTCAAGTTTCAAGAAATCTTATTTCACACTTTTTACTACCAGAAACTACTAGCAATTTTTAAAAAATACTTTCTTTGTTTCGAGTGAGATTTTTATTGTGTATTTTAGGTGGCAGATGAAATCCAAATTCACTACATAAGTTACTTTAGGCTCCAGAGGGTTTGTAATTTGTAAATTTTTCCATTCAGCATGATGAAAATTAAATATGAGTGCAGCTAGAGAAACTCAGTATCGTGTTTCAGGGTTGATAGACAGGATTAGATCACATTTCTTTCTCAGTTTTAACTGATGTACAGCAGATAACTGTGATACAGTAACATATTTTGTTCATATAAATCAGACTGTAGGCATTAAGTGATTCTGGAAACTCTGATATTGATGAAAAAAAAATCAGATAATCTATGTTGAAAACTACATACATAATTGGACTGCCTTATCAATCCAAAGAAGAGTGATGTCATCTCTGATACACATATACTGTACAGTGGGTGCACACACACACACACACACACACACACACACACAAAACCAGAACACTAATTGAATCATTAACAGTTGTATTATTTTACCATTAGCCATTCACCCCATATGAAGAAGATCACAGGCTGAGCACTTAACAAATAAACCTATTTTTATATAAATCTTTTTTTTTTTTTTTAATTATGGAAGTGTGCAACTTTAAGAATAAATATGGCTTCAAATGTACATGAAAAGAGCTGCCATTTAATATTTGTCATAAGAGAAAAAGAGAGATATATATATATATATATATATATATTTATTTATATTTGGTAAAACAGACAAATGTATTTGTATAGCACCATTCAAACACAAAGGCAATTCCAAGTGTTTTCACAAGGTAAAATGCATTATTTGTCACAATGTATGCAATCATAAATATAATACTAATTATATTGTCTAAATGTGTACGTTGGTGCAATACAACAGTATCCACTATGGAATAGGATGTAAAAACAAGCAACAGAAAAAAAGTTTTATCTAATTTTATTTTCATCTATTTTAGTCATTGAGCCTGTGTAATACAGGCCACATTGTAACATGTTTGGTCCTGAAAAAAAAAAAAAAGAAGTAAAAGTATGAACAACTCATACTGTATTCTTTACATAGAAATTTATATTTTAATAGACGTGTGCTGGTGTTATGTGCACAACATGCTCGTTTATAGCACAGACCATAGACAAGCAGAACTCCCCTCATTCAATTATGTTAAGTTACCTATAGTTTATTGTTCGCTTGTGATGCCTGAGGCTTTAAATTCATGTCACGTCTACATCCGCGTAGACGTTGAACGTTAATTTGTTAAAACTCTGCGTTTTTCCCAATAGTCAAACATACATAATCTGTTTGTGCCTTTTTTCACAAAAAAAACCGAAAAAAAAAACCCAAAAAAACATATTTTACTGTTTGTGGTCTGTTTGTAAACAACTGCATTTTGTAGTTCCGCAGGGTGTAACGGCGGAAGGATATTGGCACTGTCGTGTATAAAAGACACTGCTCTTTGTTCTCTCGGCAAATATAATCCGGAAGCAACCGAGAATTAGTAACGTCGTTGGAGTGCAAACATTTGTAAGTCCTCAAAGATGGTTAAAGAGTAGTAGTCACCGTCGTGAAGACAGTTTGTTATACATTTTGTAATGTTTATCACAGTATGTACAAGGAGTGGCCTAAGAAATGTTTAAAACAAATGTAAAGCTAGCAACTGAACGTCGACTGTAGCTAAGCTAAGGTTAGCAGGCCTTGCCTTTTTACAATTTCGCATTTAATCTAGATAACGGTTAACAAACAATATCAACAGCAACGTTAACGCAGCTGACTGTTAAAGGATAGATGAATTGATGTCACGTATTTTTATAAATAATTAATATGCAAACCTGCTATTTTTGTGACTTCCTGTTATAAAGTTAGCTTCGCCAAATGCGTAACCCGACGAACAATGAAAGTGAAACGTCTATTATGGTGGATAATAAATAGTATTATTATTGTAGTAGTGAAGACAATTTGTTATATTTTTGTAATATTTATCACACTATATAAAAGGAGTGGCCTAGAAGGTGTTTAAAACAAACGTAAATTTAGCAACTGAACGTCGGCTGTAGCTAAGCGCTAAGGTTAGCAGGCCTCAGTTTTTTTTTTTTAGAATTTCGCGTTTAATCTAGATAACTTTAACAAACATAAAATTAACAGTAGCATTAAAGCTGCTGACTGTTAAAAGACAGATTAATTAATTTAACGT
This sequence comes from Lucifuga dentata, assembly GCA_014773175.1. Classification (NCBI taxonomy): domain Eukaryota; kingdom Metazoa; phylum Chordata; class Actinopteri; order Ophidiiformes; family Bythitidae; genus Lucifuga; species Lucifuga dentata. The sequence continues at coordinate 169,397 of VXCM01004978.1, forward strand.
ATTTTTTTATAATTAATACCCACAACTGCCATTTTTTACGACTTCTGTTAGCATAACTATTAGCTTCACCAAACGCGGAAGCTGATCAACAATCAGAGTAAAACGTCCATTGTGGCGGATAATAAGTAACTGGAATTCAATGATTGGAAAATCAAGTAGACCCTCAACTGACATTTGAGATGGAGCATTTATTTTAAATTAATTAAAGCATGATGGATTATATATTACCAATTATAATTACCGCACGTTTCGTCATAAAGCCTTTATGACGAAACGTGCGGTGATTACCCAGGGACAGCAATGCTAGCTAAGTAGTAGCCTTTGGGGGGGGCAAGAACGTTTGAAACAGCTGACTGATGCTCAGATTTGCTTTAGGCATCAGTTTGCTCCATCATTCATTCTCTAAAATTGCTTATTCTGTGGCAGAGGTGTAGTCTGGATAGCACATGCTAAGCTTAATGCATTTGATTAACCATTTTTATAAGCTCTTCACTGAATACCACCATGTAATGGGGAACATGCACATATTGTGGAATAAGAGGTCTAGATAAGTGACTTGGGCAAATGGCTTAATCTTTTTTTTTTACTTAAATTTCTTTTCTCCCAACAGTGTCAACATGCAGATCTTTGTAAAGACCCTGACAGGCAAGACCATCACCCTGGAGGTTGAGCCAAGCGACACCATTGAGAATGTCAAGGCCAAAATCCAGGATAAGGAAGGCATCCCTCCAGACCAGCAGCGTCTGATCTTTGCTGGTAAGCAGCTTGAAGATGGCCGCACCCTCTCCGACTACAACATCCAGAAAGAGTCGACCCTCCATCTTGTTCTGCGTCTGAGAGGAGGCATGCAGATCTTCGTGAAGACCCTGACCGGCAAGACCATCACCCTGGAGGTTGAGCCAAGCGACACCATTGAGAACGTCAAGGCAAAGATCCAGGACAAAGAGGGGATCCCTCCAGACCAGCAGCGTCTGATCTTTGCTGGTAAGCAGCTTGAAGATGGCCGCACCCTCTCTGACTACAACATCCAGAAGGAATCTACCCTCCATCTTGTGCTGCGTCTGAGGGGAGGCATGCAGATCTTTGTCAAGACCCTGACCGGCAAGACCATCACCCTGGAGGTTGAGCCAAGTGACACCATTGAGAATGTCAAGGCCAAAATCCAGGATAAGGAAGGCATCCCCCCTGATCAGCAGCGTCTGATCTTTGCTGGTAAGCAGCTTGAAGATGGCCGCACCCTCTCTGACTACAACATCCAGAAGGAGTCGACCCTCCACCTGGTCCTTCGTCTCCGTGGCGGAAACTAAATGGCTTCTGCTGACAGCAAATTTTCAGCATAGCACACTTATTCCAGTGTTTAACTTGCTGCTGTTTCCCGTTTATTCCCTTTAAGCTTGAATAGAAGTTGAGCATTCCTGAAGTTTGTGAATTGGCTTTTAATAATCTCTTTATGCATTTTGCTTTGCTTGAATGAGAAATGCTAAGGTCAACTCTTGGTTGAGTTAATGGTCAAGTTTAGAAACCAGAAAAGATGTTATGACCTACACATTGGAGCTGTGATGGAAATTGTGCTGTTAATCATCATGATCAATAAAGTGGCTTATTGTTATTCATCTGGTCTTTAATGTTTGCTGCTTCTAAGACTTTTACAACCTGCTATGATACACATTTATCAGCATTATCTTCAGTAGAAGATGAAACTTTTTTTTTCTCTGTCCATTTAGTCAAATTTGAAATGTAGATTGTAAAATTTGTTTGTAGTACTTTGGGTGTTTTGTTGTGTAGGCATTGTGCAACCACTAGATGTCACCACAAACAACCTTTAATCGCTGGCACAATAATGCAAATATCCTTTCCAGTTACTTTTTGTCTTGTCTTGTCCATGTGGATGGTCAGAGGACTGAAAGGAAATCTCTACACAAATAATTAAATCTTACAGCTTCAGAAATAACTTGCTGCTTCACTTCTATTAGTGTTGCTGCAACAACCATTGTCAGTATTCATGCTATATTTGTTCAGCACTTTTAAAAATAAGGGCATGTTAACAGCTCATGCATCCTTAGCAAGTAAATGCTATCACCAAAACTTTAAACAACAGTAAAAATCTTTTTCTGTAGGGAATTTAATTACTGTAGATATTGAAGCAAACAAGATCTGTCATTTTAAAAACTTAATTTTCTCTCATGTTGACAGTATAAAAAGTATTGCTTTTAAGGGGCAGGACTTGAGTATTCTCAAGTAATGACAAAAGCCAACAGCTTAAATGCCACTTTATTACATGTTCAGGGTTTCACATCATAACTAATGAACAAACCGTGATGAAACTCAGGCTTTTTCTATCATTCTTTAGCTGCTTAAGAAATAATGAACAAATCATGTTATCTAACACAAGCACAGTACAGGTTAATGAATTTATGAACACATTTTGATTTTTTTTCTTTGTCAGTACAAGAGCCTCGGTTTCTAAAAGCTATTTTTTTTTTTTTTTTAAATAAAAAATGAGCTTTTGGTAGTTGATGTAATTAAAATTCCAATTAAAAGGTGTGAAAGAGCTCTTTGGAAAGAAAGTGGTGATTCTGGCTCTCAGCAACCGACTTAGACATAACAGGAGGATTAATGAGTATAAATCAAAATGCAACACGATGCACCTTCCCCTTGTTTGTGTAAATCTCTACAGAATGGTCTCATCGCAGGAGTCAAACCATGGGCGTGTTTTGCTGTTAAAGTCTCGGTGTGTTTTAGCTGGAAGGTCACTAGGAGGTCGCAGGCTGCGGCGCTTCGTATAGAAACCAGCCTCCTCGCAGTCTGATTCCACCCGGATGCTGACCTGTGGCACAGGTTGGAGCGGCAACAGGTGTGGCGAAGCGTCTCCGGGGGCAAAGGTCGTCTGGGAATGGGCAGGTGAGGGGGGGCAGGAGATCTTCAGGTGCAGAGTAATGCTGAGGAACAGTGGGTGGAACCGACCAGGTTACACTTTCTCTCCCATTGCTTTCCCTCCCACACACACACACACAGTTTCTGAGAGATTGGAATTTGTGTGAATAAACACAAAAGAATGTTTTCGGCCTCTAACAGCCTCCAGGCTGCAGTTTACAGGTTCCACAGGTGAAATTTTGGGGAAATTTGCTGGATTTGCTTTACAGTTCAAAGCACAAGAGGAGCTCAAGTCTCTTATGAGCAAATATTGGAAGGAGTGAAAATTGATGAGGCCAAAGAGAAAATAAATTATGTATGAGGGTAGCCAAGTTTTAGCAATTCACAACAGGAAGCAAAGAGGCTTATAGGGAATAAGATATATTTTCACTGTAACTTTTAAAAAAGAAATACATATTTAATGATCCAGTAATGTTTTATATCCCCTCACAATGCGGTTTTGAATAAACCGCATTGTCATGACTGAAATGAGTCACAAGAATATATATTCTTATATGTATACACAAATTTTCATCAGAAGACAACACTATTCTTACATCTGAGTTAAAGGACCATACCGGCGATCGTGCATGTTTGAGCCTAATATATTCAATTTTCATATGTGTTACATTACTGACAATCATTTCCTAAAGCATACCACTGGAACGGTGAATTAAAAATGTTTTTCCTACCTTCCAGACCTCCACTGGTTTCAGTTCATTCTGCTACGCTATTAAAATCAACTTGTTGATACTTGAAACGTTCTTGGGATAGGTAATCCATCATCACCAACAAGACGTGTATTCAGGTTTTTTCTGTAAGTTACATAATTTTAGCGTTCAAATGCAATAAAAAGCACAGAGTGTATGTCTCCACTGTTTAAACAACCATGACTTCATAATGCTGTGTAACTATTAGCAGGAGAAACATGGATTTTTAAGGTGGGTGTATTGCTTGAATATTTGATTTTGAAAGATTAAAGAGATTTTGCAAAATATCAGGAAAGCTGAAATATGGTTTTATCCTTTGGGAAATGATTGTCAGTAACATAACGTATGAAAATTTACTATATTAGGCTTAAACTTACAAAATGGGTGGTATGGTCCTTTAAGCTACACTATTATTCCAGAATAGTAGATCACAAATTTTCATCAGAAGACAAACACTGTATTTTTACATCTGAGCTAAAGGACCATACTGGCAATTGTGCATGTTTTAGCCCTAATATATACAACCTGCATACATGCTACATTACTGACAACCAATTTTCAAAACATAAAACCATATTTTAGTTTTTCTGTTATTTTTTAAAATCCCCTAATCTTTCAAATTCAAATGTGCAGGTGATACACACACCTTAAAATTCAGCATTTCACCTTCTCACACTTATGCGCGATTGCAGAAGGCATGGTCAGTTTAATTTCTCAGTAAAAGCTGTCTTTTCTTAGGACTATATTTCCTGGTGGAGAAATACATTGTCTTCTGTGCACCTCCATGTTGGATCAGTTAAATAAAGTTACTTAGACAAAAAACCTCAATCATGTTTCAAGTCTCTATAAGTCGATTTTAATAGCGTAATGGAATGAACTGAAACCAATGCAGTCTGGAAGGTAGGAAAAACAATCTGAAATTTACTGCTAACGTAGTATATTTTGGGAAATGGTTGTCAGTAATTTAACATGTATGTGGATTGTCGATATTGGGCTCAAACGTGCATGATTACCAGCATTATGATACTAAGTCATAATTATGAGAAAAGAATACTTAACAATGGGGGGAAAGGTAAAGTGGTGATTTTTTTTTCTTTTCAACGGGCTTCCATATCTGTGCCCTGTTTGCCTTACAAAGAAATATATCTACATGAGTCAGAAATCACAAAAGTCATTTAGAAATCTAATAAAAGGATGAAATTTTTTGGCAGAGCTTCAGTTTTTCTGTTGCAATGTGATTTTGAAAATATCAGAGATGATGTTCCAGCTTTTTTCACTTTCACCACCAGAACAATCATGCATAACAGGCGAATAAAGAGCGCCAGGAAATGACAAAACAGAAAGCTGGATTGCATTCAGTGCAGGTTGGGTTCTTAATATTGAACCTAAAGTTTTGATTTGATATTATTATTACTATAACAAATGTGTAGATACAACAGGATCTACAATGTTATGCTGAATATAATTTAAAATCCGAATTATTATCTACCAGCTGTGTTAAACACAATACTTAAGCTGTGGAAGAAAGAAATGGCAATTATCGCCCTCAATCGCTGCACCATGCACAGTACTCTGTATGCACGTGCACTAAACTATCATCAGATATACACCTGTAATGTCAAAACAAGACAAATCTACAGCTGAATAAACCATGTGGAACATACATGTAGATCTAATATGAAGGTGCAGGTGAAATCTGTAAAGTATTTGGTAGTACTTTGAAGTGTGTGTGTGTGTGTGTGTGTGTCTGTGTACTGTAGTAGCTATGTGTTTGGTTGGAGGCGCTATCTGGACGTGAGGGCCTTCTCCCAGCCAGCGTGCGTGTCAGGCGGGTAAAGCAGATCGCTGTAGGGCACGTGCAGTTTCAGCACACAGTACCTGCGCTCTGCTTCATCCTGATCAGACGTGACTGTCGAGTAAGGGTTCATCTCCTGCACACACACACACACACACACACACACACACACACACACACACACACACACAGCAACAGAAACATACAAAAACATTAATGAAACACAAAAGCATATACAAATACATGCATACTGTAACGTGTGAAATAAAAATGAGGACGAACAAATATCATAAAATAGATTCCTGATCTGACGTCACTTTCATTAAAACTCTGATTCCCAAGATTCTCTCTGCAGAATCACAACAAGGTACTTTACCCGTGCAAAAGTCACTACGGCATTGCAAATAGTCACATTAGTCACAATAGTTGACATGGAAAAATAGCCGGTGAATATTTGAGCAAAATATGGTCGACCAAAAGCTCTAGTAACACTCCATCACACTTAAAATTCCATTTTAACACAAATGCTGCGTTCCAGAAAACTAGGAACTTGAAATTTTTCGATATCCTACTTCAAAAAAAGTATTGGAACAGCGCTTGAAATCGGAGCTCTGACTTGGAAACGCGGACCAAAATTATGTACACCGACTTCGTTATGTACCAAATTCTTTGTGGATTTGTATTTAATTACTTTATACTTAATACTTAATTTATACATAAATTGTAATTCTTTGTACTTAACTGCATTATGTACAAAATTATATACCCCGTACAGTATCACTCAACATGACAGTGCCTGTGAAAGAGAGCTTTGTGAATGTAAATCATCAGCTAACAGTGGAATAAAGTCATTTTTCTTGCATGACACTGAAATAAAAAAAAGTCAAAATATGTTGGCAAGTTAACTATCTATTGTGCATAAATAACTGTTTACCATTGATATGCAAGTAAATAATTTCATAAAATTAAAGAACCATATATCCATTTTGCATGTTTGAGCCTAAAAAATTTCAATTTTCATACATGTTACGTTACTGACAATCATTTCCCAAAGGATAAAACTGTATTTCAGCTTTCCTGATATTTTGCAAAATCTCTTAATCTTTCAAAATCAAATATTCAAGTGATACACCCACCTTAAAAATCCATGTTTCTCCTGCTAATAGTTACACAGCTTTATGAAGTCACGGTCCTTTAAATTTTTCCATAAACACAGGTCTTCTTTTGGGACTATATTCCCCAGTGGAGACATACATTCACTCCGTGCTTTTTATTGCGCTTAAATGCTAAAATTATAGAACTTCAAAAAAAACAAAAAACAAAAAAAAAAACCAAACAAACAAAATAAAAACAAAAAAAAAAACCTGATATGTGAAACCTGATACCTAATAAGTGTTGTTCATGATAATGAAAAACATGAGAGTTAGGAAGAACTGTAATATAAAGAGATATTATAATTCTTTCAATATTACTTATTCTTTTCTTATCCAGACGTGTCAGAATTGGGAAGATGCTAATTTGCCCTTTAACCTGTCCAAAGAACATTTAAAGTATCAAGTTGATTTTAGTAGCGTACCAGAATGAACTGAAACCAGTGGTGGTCTGGAAGGTAGGAAAAACATTTTTAATTCACCATTCCAGTAGTATGCTTTGGGAAATTATTGTCAGTAACATTATGTGTATGAAAATTGAATATATGAAGCTCAAACTTGCAAAATGGGTGGTATGGTCCTTTAACTTCTCTGCACAAATATTTAATACCCGCTGTGATTAATATCATTGTAAAACAACACAACCAAACAGTCCTGTAATCTAACTTTACTTTAGTTANTGTGATTAATATCATTGTAAAACAACACAACCAAACAGTCCTGTAATCTAACTTTACTTTAGTTAGATTTATTACTAAGTTTATTTGTCTTATAGTATTTATTGGCATTCAGCCATGTTTTTTTTTTTTTTTTTTTTNTTTTTTTTTTTTTTTTTTTTGGTTTAAATTTGGCATCATTGGTGCTGGAATGCTTGGAGGTCGGAACTCGGAATTTTCAACTGGAAAACTGGAACGCAGCAAAAGAGTAGAAGAGGACAGGGTTGTACTCACACTCAGAGGTTTGGTTTTGGGTGGGAAGGTTAAGGAGGGTAGGGTCTGGCTCTGCGTGGGGTTTAACGGTCTCCATGGGAATCTTTACTGGAGGAGGGAGAAAGCTCTTTGGCTGAGTGAGAGAGAAAGGAACCAATCGGCATGCAGGACAAACTCATCCCTGTGAAGTTGGCATCAGCTGTGATTTTTAATCAGTGGATAGTAAGAACTTTACTATCCTCAAATTGGTACTGACGAGCAACTTCACTTTTTATTCTGTAGCTGAGGACTGAAACAAGCACAAAAATCTGCACACAGGCTTCTACACATGCATTCACATCGTGCTGGAATATTGCTGCCTTCCAGACACCCGGAACTCAAAATTTTCCAACTTCGTACTTGAAAAAGTCTGTTTGAACTCAGAGCTTCAACTTGGAAACTTTGGCCAAATCCATCTACCCCAGCTTCAACGAGGATGACGTCATGGACGCGCCCATAGAGATGAACTTTGTGAATGTAAATAATCAACTAATAGCTGAATAAATTTTCTTGCATGACACTGAAATAAAAGCACTAGAAATACAATAAAACCTGTTATGTATGTCAAAACATGTCACCAACATTACTAGTTAATTATGCATACACTATAGATAACTAACTAGCAACATGAGCGACATATTTTAACACCAGTCTACATACACTACCACTCAAAAGTGTGGAAGCACTAGTGATTTTCATGTAGAATTAATGTTACCAGTCATGTAAACCTAGTTTATATATGTATGTATAAAATAATTCTACTATGTCTGTTAGTATTTTGCACCTACAAGTTTAAAATAATTTGCAAGAAGCTGTAAAAAATTAAGACTTTTTATTGAAATTGTCCAGAATCCTGACATGAGTTGTAGATGATTCCAGATTCATGTAGAGAAGCTGTATGTGGTTCCAGAGATTATTAGGAAATTCTAGTTTATTCCCTGATGCTCTAGAAACTGATGCCTCATATTTACAAAGCAGAGATTAAATCTCACGGTGGAAACTTTGATGAAGAACTATTAAATGAGAAGTGATTCTAAACTTTTGAGTGGTAGTGTAATTAAGCTAGTATTTATTACTAACTTTATTCATCTTATAGTATAGTATATTATTTATTGGTGTCCAGCCTTTTTTGTGTGTGTGTGTGTGTGTACGTTTGGCATCATGGGTGCTGCAATGATTGGAGGTTGGAAGTCGGAATTTTTAACTGGGAAATTCTGACATCCCACTTTGAGTGGAACGCAGCAAAAGTTGGGAGAGGCACATACTACACATACAGAAAGAGCGTAGGAAGAGTTATACAGTGCCTTTTCAGCAACACTGTGGGACAGAGAGGAGAAACACACACTATTAGTCAGAGAAAACAAACTCAGGAAGCAGATGGAATGGCACACATTTAAATCCACAGTAAATTAAAAAAAAGAAAGTGCAGACTTCCTGTGGCTGGTGCTGCATGTGAGTATCTGGATGTTTGTGTTTGTATAGACTGCGAGCGAGTTGTTTCGTGTTAAATTTCCCTCACCTCCTCATCGCTCTCTGGCTCGGCTGCCTTCTTCTCCATCTTCTTCTTCTTCTCGTCCTCCTTCTTCTTCTTGTCTTTATCTGGCAGGATGTCATCCAGCCAGGCTAAGTCGTGTTGCGAGAACATCAGGTCCAGCATCTTTCGAATGACCATCAGACCCAGAATCTGCATGTGGCAGAAAGCAAGAAATTGTTACAGCTGCCGGAGGAATATTACAATCAGTATCCACGTTAACATTATATGCTGACAGCCACAACATTAAAAGCACCGACAGGTGAAGTGAATAACATCAATGGCACCTGTCAAGGTGTGGGATCTATGAGGCAGCAAGTCAATAGTCGGTTCTTGAAGTAGACGTGTTGGAAGCAGGAAAAATGTGCAGCATGAGAATCTGAGCAACTTTGACAAGAACCAACGTGTGATGTAGACGACAGGGTCAGAGCGTCTCCACAGCGGCAGGTCTTGTGGGGTGTTCCTGGTATGCAGGTCCTACCAAAACTGGTCCCAGGAAGGACAACTGGTGAACCGGTGTCAGGGTCATGGCTGCCCAAGGCTCATTGATGTGTGTGGGGAGTGAAGGTGAGCCTGTCTGGTCTGATCCCACAGAAGAGCTGCTGCAGCACAAACAGCAGAAAAATGGCTGCTGCTATGATAGAAGGTGTCAGAACACACAGCATGGCGGCGTGCTGCGTATGGGGTTATGTAGCCACAGACCGCTCAGAGCGCCATGCTGACCTCTGTCCACCATCCAAAGCGTCTATGATGGACACGTGAGAGTCAGAACTGGACCATGGAGCGATGGAAGAAGGTGTCCTGGTTTGATGAATCAGGTTTTCTTTGACATCATGTGGATGGCCAGGTGTTTATGTGTCGCTTACCTGGGGAAGAGATGCACCATGATGCATTATGGGAAGAAGGCGAGCAGGTGGAGGCAAGGTGATGATCTGATAATGTTCTGCTGGGAAACCTTGGGTCCTGATTCATGTGATGTTACTTTGACATGTAGCACCTAAACATGGCTGCAGACCAAGTCCAGCCTTCATACAGCAGTATTCCCTGATGGCAGTGTCCTCTTTCAGCAGGATAACACGTCCTGCTACACTGCAATAACTGTTCAGGAAAGGTTTGAGGAACATGACAAAGAGTTGAAGGTGTTGACTTGGCCTCTAAATTCCCCAGATCTCAATCCAATCCAGCATCTGTGGGATGTGCTGGAAAAACAAGTCCGATCCATGGAGGCCCCACCTCACAACTTCAGGACTTAAAGGATCTGCTGCTAATGTCTTGGTGCAGATACCACAGGACACCTTCAGAGGTCTGAGGAGTCCATGCCTCCATGTCAGAGCTGTTTTTAGGAGGAGGACCTACACAATATTAGGGAGCTGGTTTTAATGCTGTGGCTCATCGGTGTAAATACATCTAGCTTCAGAAGGAGCCTGTGTTGAGCCTGTGTTGCCTCAAGAACAACCAGGGTGAAGTTGCTAACTAACGCAAAACTCTGAGAAAATAGTCTTGTGCCTGTTTGTGCAGTTAAAATTGTCAGTTGTGCTGCTATAATTTTTTAGATATTAAAGAATATTTTATAAGTCATTCTGAGGTCACTCTGCACCCCAACTTGCTCCAAATTGACCCAAAATTGTTTTGTTTGTTTGTGCTTTGCTTGTGCTGGTTTGTGACCTCAGAATGACCTATAAAATAGTATTTAGTATCTAAAAAATGATGGCAGCAATTTTCAAAATTTTCATTTTTATTAATTGAGAAGTCATCCGAGGACCTGATAGATTAAAGGTATGGACTGTATCTGGCCCGTGGGCCGCCACTTGCCCATCCCTAATCCAGCAGCTTCCTATTCTGAACTGTGAAAACACAAGAGTAGGCATTCTGTGCATTTTGTTCTTAACAAAGGGGAATCAGCTGAAGTTTAATTTCTTCTTTAACTCACATAAAGCTGTAAAAAGTGAGTCCTTCGAGCCGGATTTGAACCAGCAACCTAAGGATTCCTGTTTTTATACCTCTACAGTCCTCCACTCTACCAACTGAGCTATCAAAGGGCTACGTTGTCTGAGTTTATACAAAGCATCCACTAGTATCCTGTTCTGAACTGTGAAAACACAATAGTGGGGTNAGGGGTGGTCATCTTTGTGTGTGTGTGTGTGTTTTGTTCTTACCAAAGGGGTATCTGCTGAAGTGAAATTAGCAATTCAAACTGACGCGCACCAGTGTGAAAGCAAATCTTCCAGCCAGATTTTAAATGGCAACCGGAGGATGCCTGATTTTTCATCTACATAAAATCAGAATTTGTAAACTGAATTCATTTACATTAATCCGGTGCATCCTGCAGCTTCCTGTTCTGAGCTAAAAACCCAAAACACAATGGAGGTTCTGTGTATTTAGTTCTTACCAAACAGGTACCAGCTGAAGTAAAATTTCCTCTATAATCTCACACAACCCTGAATAAAAACCTGTGTTCTTTAAGCCAAATTTGAACTGGTGACCTAAGGATTCCTAATTTTATCTCTGAGCTCCAAATGAGCCATCGAACAGCTTCATAGTTTACATTTGTACAGTGCATCCAGAAACGACCTATTCTGAACTCTGAAAACACAATTGAGGGTCTTCTTACCAAATAATCAGCTGAATTTCTTCTTTAAGCTTATGTAATGTTGGGTAAAAGCTAGTCCTTCGAGCCAGCGACCTAAGGATTCCTGTTATTATGCCTGCTATAGTCTTCCGCTCTACCAACTGAGCTATCGAAGGGCTACGTTGTCTGAGTTTATACAAAGCATCCACTAGTGTCCTGTTCTGAACCGTAACAACACAATCATGGGGAATCTGTGGGTATTTACTCTTACAAAGGCAGTATCAGCTGAAGTTTAATTTGAAATATAAGCAGAGAAAGACCTTAGTAAATGCTAGTTTTTTTTTTGAAAACCAGCAACATAAGGACTCCTGGTTTTTCCCACTACACTCCTCCTCTCCACTAACTCAGCTATAAAAGGGGAACAGTGTATCTAGAAGCTTCCTGTTCTTAATTCTGGAAACACAACAGTTACCATGAGGTATCAGCTGAAGTTTAATTTGCAGTATGATCTGACAGCAACCTGTGCCAAAGCTACTCTTTGAGCCAAAGTTGAAATGGCAAAAGAAGAATTCCTGGTTTTACTTCCAACAATTAACAAGTTTGTAAAAAGCCTCCCATTCTGAACTGTGACAACACCATAGTGGAGTTCTGCGTGTGTTTTGTTCTAGCTAAAGACAGATTTTTTTAAATGGCTACCTAAATATGCCTGGGTTTTCCTCTAAGCAAAAACCTGATTTGTAATCTGAATTTGTTTACATTTGTAAAACGCAGCTTCCTATTCTGAACTGTGAAAACGCAACAGGGTGGTGTGTGTTTTGTTCTTACCAAAGGGGGATGCACTGAATTATAATTTCATCTTTAATCTCACACATAATTTCAGCTTTAATCTCACACAAAGCTGTGTAAAAGCTAGTCCTTCGAGCCGGATTTGAACCAGCGACCTAAGGATTCCTGGTTTATCCCACTACAGTCCTCCGCTCTACCAACTGAGCTATCGAAGGCTACGTTGCTCACATTTGTTCAATGCATCCAGAAGCGTCCTGCTCTGAACTGTGAAAACACTATAATGGGTGTGTGTGTGTGTGTGTGGGTGTGTGTGTGTGTGTGTGTGTGTGTGTGTTTAGTCCTTTATCTGGTGGATTCCAACAAAAATCCATACCACCTGTTAAATAAAAATCTTCATTTAGCCATTAAGTCCACTTGAGATCCAGAATCTCTTTTTTAAGGGAGACCCAGCCAAGACAGCAGCATAAAGGAAGCTGCACATATAGTGCAGCTTCCTTTATGAAGTGCAGCTTCATATGGCATAATAAGACAACAGAACTCTATAAATCAGCATGGAGATATCTGGTTAGTTTGAGAGCTGGATTTCTTATTGTTTTTTATGAATAAGCAACCAAAATAGCACAAATTGCTGTATATCAGTGGAGTTGAAGGGAAGCAAGAAGGATTTAAGTCAAGTCGAACTACATGTGATTATTGACACTTTAAGCTGCTTATTAAAAAAGGGAAACCTGCATCAACTATTAACTACAGGAAATTAGATATTATGAAAATAAGATGTGCAAAATTTGCCAGAGTACATTATGACTTTATGACTTGAAACTTGACTTGTCAGTCTTGACCTGTGACTTGACTTTTTTTTGGCTCTCCTATCTTTTTGTGGAACATGACTTAATATTTTAGTGCCAAGACTTGAGAGTTATCTATTACTTGCAAATCACTGACTTGATCCCACCTTTGCAAAACAGCCTGATACTGTGAAAAATATGACAAACAGAAGGACAAGTGATCAAGACCACACCGACTCTTAACAGAATAACACAAACTAACCATGACGGGGAAAATGATGGCCAGGAATGTGGACTTGAGGGTCCAGAGGACAGCCAGACAGAGTATCTGGACGAGGGTGAAAAGATGGACGCGTCTCAGAGGAACGTGACGCAGGAAGGAGAAGTCCGGCTGGTGTTTGAGAGGCATCAGGTAGAGCTTGATCCGATCCCAGAACTGGAATATAGAGGGAAATATCAGTCTTCAAGTACACACGTGTTACCTTTTACCTTCCATGTTCAGTCCCTGCAAATATCAGATTTAAGTTGAATTATTTACAACCAGATGTTTTAACCTCCTGATTGACTGCTTATCATCAGACAATTTGTTCCTTCACATAAGGCACACACTGAGCTAATCCTCCATTAGATAGCTAGCTGGAAATAAAAATTCAGTTGTAGTATTTCTACATTTTCAACTTTACTGATGAAAATGACTACAAGAACATTGGATATCAGCCCTGTTCAGCTTCCTTTACCAAAAATGGACACGTAACAAGGTTTCTTCCATTTTTTCCTTACGTAATAAGGGTTTTTTCTCTTAGGGAGTTTTTTCTCGTCTTCTTGGAGAGCTTGGACTGGGTCAGGAACCATTAATGTGTGGGCCTGTAAAGCCCTTTGAGATGTTGTATGTGATATTGGGCTATAAATAAGCTAGACTTGACTTGATGTAACAGAAAATGAAAAGTCCTGTGCAGTAAATTAGTAATATAAGACAGGTTTTTTTGTTTTTTTTTTTGAGGATGCACACACAAGAGTAATCTACCTGTATGCCGTTCAGTGAGGCCACTCCCATGTAGAGGAACACTCCATAGAGGACTGGCATGGGGATGTACTGAGTAAAAAAAATCAAAATTTTAAAAAAGCAGGTAAAATATGTAATGGCTTAAAACTTTAAAAAAAAATATGTATAAGATGAGAGTATCCGTGTGTTGCAGGCAGGACTGTGAGTCCAGTAACTAACCTGAAGCACAGGAGCTAAGAAGACCGAGAGCCCCGTCAGAACAAACACCAAAGTGCCCGTCAACCTCTGCTCCCTGGATAGAAAGATTCATTTATTTTTATTTATTTATAGCATATACATTAATCAACCTCATGCCCGCCACCCNGGCTTATTTTCATCCGCAGTTCCCAGGCAGGTGGATGTTACAAATGACCCGCCATAAACAAACGTAGGAGACTGTTCAGTGTTGTGTTATGTCATGTTTTTGATTGTCCAACAGAAATGATTTTAAGTTTTTGACGAAAGAGACAATATTTGTTGCGTTTCTGTGAATGCCACACATGAGATGCTTGATATGAAAAATGCTGATTTGACCCAAAGAGCTTTTCCTTTGCGGTATTGAACAATTTCCTCTTGTGACAGACCATGTGAGTCCATTTGTAGATATACTTACAAATTCATTAAGTACTGGTGGGGACAACTCCATTTCAAATTGTAATAAAAGAGCCGCATATTATTAATACAAAATGTAAGGCATACACTCACAAACACACACACACACATGGTCTCAGTATAGCCCTACCTGACTCCTAGGAACTGGGGCTGCTCTCCTGGGGCGCTGCACTCACTCTCCATTTTTAGGGAATCAATGTGGGCAATGGAGATGACGGTGGCAGCAACATACCAGGGTAAACCCGTGAAGGAGCACGCAGCCATCAGAACGCCCACCCAGAACAGGTCCAAGTGGTAACCACAACTTTTCTGCAGAGAGGTATTGTTGTGAAAAAAAAAAAAAAAAAAAAAAAAATCATATTTATCCTTGACTGACAAAATTTTGTGGTGAAAATTTCATTCTCATGAATTTCCTTAAAGACCATACTGCAATCGTGCATGGTTGAGCCCAATATATATACAACCTGCATATATGTTTAGTTTTTATTTACTTATTAGTTTATTTGTCAGGGACAATGCTCATTGATCAACAGTAAAGCAGAAAACTATAAATGAGCCAGAGTTACCCCAAAAGGCTAATTTTCATCTGTAGTCCCTGGCCAGATGTTAAAAGGCACCTAAAATCCAATAAAAAGACATTAATACAAAGAACAGATGTTACAAAGAATACATGTTACGTTACTGACAACAAATTTCCAAAATATAAAACCATATTGTAGTTTTCCTGTTATTTTTTCAAATCCCCTAATCTTTCAAAATCAAACAGAAGAGGTAATACACACCTTAAAATTCAGCATTTCGCCTTCTAACACTTCTGCACGATTGTTGAAGGCACAATCATTTTAATTGCTCCATATAAGCCATCTTCTCCTGGGACTATATTTCCTGGAGAAATATACTGTATATTCTTCCATGCAGCTCCATGTTGGGATCAGTTAAATAAAATTACTTTGACAAAAAAAAAACCCTAATAGATGTGTTGTTCACTGTGGATTATTTATCTCAAGCGTGTTTCAAGTCTCTACAAGTAGATTTTAATAATGTACTGGCATGAAGTGAAACCAATGGCAGTCTGGAAGGCAGGAAAAACAATCTAAAATTTACCACTAAAGTAGTATATCTGAGGAAACAACTGTCAGTAACATAACGTGTATGTGGATTGTATATATTGGGGTCAAACATGGATAATCTCCAGTATGGTCCTTTAAATTACAGTAAATGAGCCTGTTTTCAAGCATTTGGTCATAAATGGTATTTGCATGATAGTGTTGTAGGAATAAATTGATTGCAGACTTTAAGTTTGTTTTCTTTGCGGTTGACGATCACAGCACTGATCTGCTGGTCCATGAAGATGAGGATGGTGACGAGGAGGGCAGGGATGAAGCTGGCCAGATACACCCACCACGGGTTCTTCCCAAATGGCATCACCAGCCAGCCACGATCAGAGCGTGTGGGCTGCATCACACACACACACGATGATAAACAAATGTACATGCGCAGGTGAAAAGGAAAATGCATGCAGTTGTGAACATAATGCATAAAACATCAAACACATAAACACGCAGAAGGGTAGTCATAACATAAAATATTCTACACTACCGCTCAGAAGTTTGGAATCAGTGATTTTCACATATAATCAATGTTTCCAGTAATCTAAAACTAGTTTTATTTCATATATATGTATGTACACTACAGGCCAGAAGTTTGAGGCCACCCCTAGATTAAAAAAAATCACCAGTAAACTGTTTGTTTTACAATTTATTGCACAGGAAATGACAAAAATTTAGAAAATAAATGTCACTAGTTTTCAAGAAGAGTGAGTCACATCAAAGCACTTTAAGTCATTTCAGGCTCAGACTTTGGTCTCGTCAAAGTAACCTCCTCTGGCCAAGTCAGAATTCTAAAATCTTTTGCTTCTCTTTTGAATGGATGTAATTTTGGTATAATTTTAATTAATGTTTTGGATCGTTGTCCTGTTGGAGAATGAAATTCTGACCAATAATTCATAAACTGGATGGAATCACGTATTTGAAGGGTGGAATGGTAATTCTCTTTCTTCATAACTCCTTTAACTTGGACCAAGTCTCCACATCTCCCCCCCCCCACCATTACTGAACCACATGTTTTACATGCAGAGCAGCAGCATGAGCAGACTGTGTATTTTTGTCATTTCCTGTGCAATAAATTGTAAAACAAACAGTGTATTGATGATTGTTTTTTGTTTTGTTTTTTTAATCTGGGGCTGGCCTCAAATTTCTGGCCTGTAGTGTATAAAATGATTCTGCTCTATCTGTTAGTATTTTGCACTACAGGTTTAAAGTAATTTGCAAGAAGATGTAAAAAATTAAGACATTTTACAATTGTCCAGAATCATGACATGAGTTGTAGATGATTCTAAATTCATGTAGAGAAGCTGTATGTGGTTCCAGAGATTATTATGAAATTCTAGATTATTCTCTGATGCTCTACAAACTGATGCCTCATATTTACAAAGCAGAGATTAAATCCCACGGTGGATACTTTGATGAGAAATCACTAAAATAGTGTTATTTATCATTTAAACACTTTTTTTCCCAAAAACATTTGAAATACTAAATAAAACATCTTAAAATACATTTTGGTGTTTGTTTCATATAATTAAAAAAAAACAACACTATTATTGAATAAAATAGTGTGATTCTAAACTTTTGAGCAGTAGTGTATGTTATGAGACTGTACAAGCAGGTTTGAAATGGTCAGAGCAATGGATGGATGGATGGATGAGCTATGCCGAAGTAGCTAAGGAGTAGTAAAAGACTAATGGCGGGGAAGTGAAGAGACCTGACCATGGGGCTGAAGCAGTCTGTTAAATGCACCTAATATTCTGCCATTAAGACCTATTACATCATGCTGGGACTGTGTCATGATGGGAAGCTGGAACCTTTAAGAGAGCTATTTGTATTTTTTATTTTATTTTTTTATCCTGCATGCTCTAAAAGCAATGGTCCTGGTTGCCGGTGGACCACTTGGAGGCACTCATGGATGCTGAGAACTCAGGCCGTGTGGCGAAAATGTGATCATAAAACCCGAAACAGGCTAGGTCAAGTAACCACATATAATAAAAAATACTGGCATTTGGCTGCTTTGCAAAATTCATAAATAAGATTCTAGTTACTGGTGATTTTGTTCTCTTTTTAATCTGCCTGAATCATATTGCACACAGACATTTGTATATGCTGTATAAAATGATCTTCCATTGACGTTTCTGTGATTATTCTGTGAATGCTAACTTCTGGGACTCATTGCCCAATTCCCACCTTGCAATGATCATTAGCAAAGTACCATTTTTTTTTTTTTTTTTTTTTTTTAACATCTTAAAATACATTTTGGTGTTTGTTTCATATAATTAAAAAAAAAAAACACTATTATTGAATAAAATAGCAAGAAGTACTTAAATGACAAGTGATTCTAAACTTGATCTTAGAATTAGTGGGTGCCAAAGTTGAGCAAGTGCATGTGAACAAAGATGATTAATATTTGCTATAAAATCTAGAAAATGTAACACTTTTTTTGGGCACAAAGTGAACCACACACAAATACATGCAAACACAATTCATAATTCAGAGAGAAATCAAATACCTTGAATTCTGTTGGCACGGTTAGTTTGGGTGTGTCTAACCCCATCAACATATCCAGACCCACAAAGGTCATAATTGACATGAAAATGGCGAAATCACTGATTAGCTTCCTCAGCTACGAGCACACCGACACACAAAAACATACACACATAGAAGGAAGACAAATGTGTAGTAGACAGGAGATATAAACACAAATGCACAATTACAAAGTGGGAGATGAGAAAGGTGCAGACAGGAAGAAACGAAGACAAGAGAAAAAGAGAAAATACACACTGTAACAGAATCACTTTTAAACCCGGGTAAGATGAAATGAATGATTAAACAATCTTTTTATAAAAGCTACATCCTTGCAGAGAGACGCACTCAGTAGTAAAAATGAGAAGGAAAGAGATATGAGGGAAGAGTGGACCTTGATCTCAGTGGGCACATGGAGTTTGGGCGTGTCCAACTCCAGCAGGCAGTCAAACCCACAGAAGACCAGGATAGAAATGATGATGGCAAAATCACTAATCAGGGTGCGCAACTGGAGTACAGGGGAAAGGTTGAGGAGAGTATGGAGAGAACATTCAGGTACAAATACACAGATATAAGGGGGAAGGGTGGGGGTNGGGAGGGAGGGGGTTGGAGCTAGCTTTGATATATGAAAATGTTGTGCCTTTTCTTCCTGAAATTAGCATGAATGTCTTACCTTTGTTGGGAAGTAGCGGCTGAACTTGAATTTCTTGAGAGAAATAGTCATGGAGTAGGTGCCAAAGAAGAGGATGAAGGACATGAGGGCCAGGTCAGGAACATACTTACAGGACTTCCCCACCAGTGTGCCGCCATACTTCACGCAGTCTTTCTTACTCATCTGACTCCAGTCAAAGTCGGTCAAGTTAAACTGCAGGGAGAACGTGGAGGAAGAGGAGAGGTGAGGAAGGCAGGAGCAGCGTGGGATGTGGGGACATAGCCGACAGGAGAGAAACAAAAAGCAGCGATAACACAACAACATGACAGAGAAATGCTCTACAATGGTCTAGAAAAGTCTGGACTCTGGTCCGGATCCGGACCGAACCACAATTGTCTCCAGACTCTGAGCAAATTATACTTTTCATATGTATTATTTGTATTATCTGCGAGACATTGCTNTCTCCAGACTCTGAGCAAATTATACTTTTCATATGTATTATTTGTATTATCTGCGAGACATTGCTGTATGCAACAAGTCAGAATTCTCCACTTTCTCTGCAATGGAGAAAGTGAAACTGAATGTCCGACTGCTCCACTGTCTGTGTGAGAATGTCTGCTCTGCTTTGGTTTGGTCCAATCACATTNATGTCCGACTGCTCCACTGTCTGTGTGAGAATGTCTGCTCTGCTTTGGTTTGGTCCAATCACATTCTGTGTCTATCAGTCCCATAAATTCCTGGTAAAAAAAATTAGGATCCAATCCAACCCTAGCTTGACTGACCTTAACAAACGGACTTTTGTCTTGTTGAAAATTTTCTTTGTGGATCTTTAAAATTTGTATTTGACCCCTGTTCTAGAAATTCTGTTAATAATTATAGGGCCAGATTCATAAACGGTAGTGCATGATTTATCATGTCGATGTGGGTAAATATCGTCATGCAACCATGTTCCCTCATTTATAAAAGTCTGTTACCAGCAGCTTTTAGCATTTTTGCCTTGAAAGAGATGTTACTATAGTATTTCCTTATTTACATGTTGGGGAAGTGATTCATAAAAAAAAAAACACAGTCATCCAAAAATTAAGATGTGTTTCATTCCGGTCATAAATTTTAGCCATATGACATCTGGGCATTGATTAAAACTGTATTTGCCTCATGTGTTAGTGATCACTAACTTTGATAGATAAACTCACTCAGCTGATCAATCGGTTTTTAAATGCTGAGTTTTGATCCGATCTCACACACGTTCTCGTGGTGCTGAGCTTATTCATTAAGCCTCATCTGCTGCACTGTGCGCATCTGTCTTCCTTGCACGCACACACACATCACCTAGCACAGAGCGATCACAACTACAGAGGTTAATATGTGTGCTTACCTGTGATTTTAGTGTCAGTCTTTTGCAACGTGGAACTCTAAAGCAGAATTGATGTTTCCTTTGCTGGTTTAACGTGTCAGTGTGGCTTTAAAACCAGATGAATCAGGATAAATGATTATCTTTTAGAGAGCTTTTTCAGAGCTTTTTCTGCAGCAGCTCCTCGGCTCTGGAATAGCCTGTTGGAGGGCTGGAGGGCAGGCTGAGTCTGTTGATGCTTTTAAGATGCACCGGACTCCAAGCACTTTCTGGGCGGTTTTTGCTCCTGTCACATTTTTATTCACTGTGGCTCATTTTTCATGTACCTGCACGTCCTGCACCTCTATGGAACCAGCACAATCATGGTTATATGTAGGAAGAACTCAAAAATGTCTTTTGTGCAGTATAACACAGTTATAATGTCATAAATCATAAAAAAGAAAAAAATGTAAGTTGAATTTCTTTGATAATTTATTTTAAAAAATTGAAAAAAGATGTAATCATACAACATTTTTCCAAGTGCCCACAAGTGTCACCAATACTGGAAAAAAATAAATAAATAATTTTAAAAAAGGGACCTATACATACTGAACTATTTACATTTTTACAACCTATAATCTTTATAAACAATAGGCTTGGTGTGCAGGCTGCAGTCTGGATTCAGCCAATGACTCACTGACTTGTTGTCATGTGACTGTTAAAGAGACCAGAGGTGCTCCAGGCTTGCTAGTTGCGGTGACAAATGCAGAATTTGTTGCTTTTTCCAGAATTTGGATTGTACAAAGGGTTTATTTTTAGCAATTTTTTAAATGAGACATTTATAATAAAGTGATTTTGAGGAAACATCACTATTTTAAGCCTAGATTTGGTTACGTTTCCTTACGGAAGTGTTAGGCACACATGGTTAGTTCAATGACCGCTGGAAATTTGAAAACCCAACAATAATTATGATTTTTAAAGTTTCTGGCTATGACAAATGGTGTAATTTTGGCGATTGTTTAAAGAAAACATGCCTNATTTTTAAAGTTTCTGGCTATGACAAATGGTGTAATTTTGGCGATTGTTTAAAGAAAACATGCCTTCAAACCCGCCAGGGTTAATATTTTTATTTGATTCACTGGGTTTTGAATTGTGTTTAAACTTGTTTCTGTTTTAATCTTGCCTTATTCATCTATGCATCATATCTCAATGCTTATATGTGTATGCAGACATGTCTGTCTTTGTGAAGCACTTTGGTGCAAAAAAATCTGTTTGCTTTTAAAGTGCTATATAAATGAAATAAACCTGAAACTTAAATCATGGATTGTAAATATGAAGCAGCTCATTAACTTTCTGGTCTCCACTGGCTTTTGTACCTGTGACACACCTTGCAATAATGCCACCTTAATGCGCTGATTATTGTAGAAGCTTTATGAATGAGTTCAATTATCACAGCATGCATTTAGTGTGATGCTGCATGTTTAGCATGATTTTTTTATGAATCTGACCCATGGTCTCCAAATTTTCAACCCAGTTACAGGAACACAACTCAGCTAAGCAATTCAGCATATCATTTATCTTCAGGCATAATGCCAAAGATTCATGTGATGAATGTGGGATGTAAAGAAGCGTTTCTGTCTTTGGTCACTTACCAAGAGAGTCATGTTGTCATCTGCTAGCGGAGCTGAAACATTCAAGCCCAGTGCAGAAGCTGAAGAGAAAGTACCGAAAAACTAATGAAAGATGTAATAATGTGTAGATTAATCAGAAATAAGAAAGGAAAATGTGAGTTAAAAAAAAAACCATAAGCAGTAGACTTATTTTTTTTTTTTTTTTTTNTTTTTTTTTTTTTTTTTGCATCAGTCATAGCAGCAGCAATTCTCAGGTATTATAAATCCTCATTATATTATCAATTTACTATATATTATAATTACCAAGCTATTAAAAATTTTAATTTTAGTAATGATATTGCAATTACTAACATACATTTCTTTTTTTATTTACAAGTGGCATAACAGAGCAAAAGGTTTTCCAGGATCTCCAGGTTATAGGCCATATCCATTTCTGTCTCTTTTTTTTTTTTTTTTTAANTTTTTTTTTTTTTTTTTTAACACTAATACAAATTTCATCTAAATTTGGTCCATGAAATATTTGGCTGACAAAAAATGCAAGAAAATATATTCATTTATTTTTCTTTTTTTTTCTTTCTCTTATTCATTTATTTTTCAATACTAAATATTTGAGTCATATGGGCAAACCTGCTTTGAGGGATAATTTCTTTCTTTTAGATATTCCTCTATGAATGTCATTCAGTACATTTATACATTTTTAACATTTTTTTTTTATCTGTACTGTGATTAAAGCAAAAATAAGTAATACACAGACATGGATGGAATTAATAGGATTTTGTTTTTCACTGACTACACATGATCCTTCATTTAATCAGCTTACGAGAGGAAATACAGCAGGTAAGGAAATGCATGCGCAGAATGTTTACCCTGATGGATTATTTGCATGTTTGAGTAACTTGACTTACAATCACATAATGTAAGGCCGTTATTTGCAGTACACAATGTTGATTTATGAATATTTCAATATGATTAAGAGAATAAATTAATCGATTCATTGCCTTAATCAGACTGAAATCAGCATAAACTAACATTGGTGTACTGCAAATACCGATCTAGATTATGCTGTCAATCTGATTATGGTGTTTATGTGATATTAGAACAAATCTGTGGAGGTCAGAAGTTTTAAAGGGCATGTAAATGTTGACTGTTATAGTTGAGGTGCATCGAATGCTTTGCTATTTTAATCTTTCACTCATGTTTCTTCATCTCTGCTGGCTTTGATGGTTGTAATGGATGACCAGATTGTTTTGAATGGCTCAGTCAGACTCTGTTCAGTGACCAGTCAAAGGTGAAATGTTTTGAATGACTCTCGTTTGGCATGAATATGGACCAAAGAACCATTCAAAACAAAAACAAAAAAAACAAACAAACAGATTTTTCATTGAATGTCTTCCAGGTCTAAATACTCACATAGTCATTCAGCATCCAGAGAGAATGAGGCAGAAAGAGACAGGGCAAGGAAATCAAAGATCAAATATAAGTTACCACAGACTGATGCATGAAATCACATTAAATATTTCCTTCACACAGTTTATAGTGATAGTTTACTGTCATAACACACAAAGGTCATGCCATTTGTTAAGGCCTCTTTCCACTGCGCAAGGAGCAAGACCTAGAAACAAGAAGTAGACCAAACTGGAACTGGCTCTAGATTCAGTTCCATTTTGTGTTTCAACCAGCTTCAGGAGAAACAGCACCAAATTCAACTTGGCTATGATGAAGTCAACCTACGGCATCATGTATCGTGGTGAGGTAGTCCAATACAACAAACAGTGGAAAGTGAGGTGCTGGGTTTTTTTGTATTTCTTTATTTGGTAAGCCATTTTTTTCATCAGCGCTTTGTGGCTTGTGTGGAGCAATCCATAAAAGGGAGGGTGTGGCTACAGTGGTAGATTATGGACATGGACAATGATTTACGATGACAAAGAATAGTGAGAACTGCCTTTTTAGGCTGTTTGCTCGTTACTGAATTCCCGAATGTGTCGCAAGAAAAACAAGTCAGCTCATAACGGCTGTTACAGCCACTTCTGTGGCTCAATGGTTTTTGTGACCAATCAGCACTAAACAGTGCAGTAGCCCCGCCCCCCAGGGTCCTGCTTAGTTCTTAAAGGCCCTTTTCCACTGCAACAGTACCAAACCTTTTGGTGCTGAAACAGGAACTGTGGTATTTTCCATTGGCTGCAATGACCGTTACAGTTATGGTTCCAATTTAATTTTCTGGTTCCTGTCCAACTTGTGGGACTTACAGGACCAAACAGAACCCTGGAGGTGGGGCTACTGCACTGCTTAGTGCTGATTGTTCACAAAAACTGTCATGTCACTGAAGCTGCTGTGACAGCCGTTATTAGCCGGGTTGTTTTTCCTGCAGCACATTTGGAAAGTAAAAAGCAAGCAAACAAAGCCTAAATATGCAGGTCTACCATTCTTCGTCATCTTCTGCATCGTAAATCATTGTCCATGTCTATAATCTACCAATGTAGCCATACCCTCCTTTTTATAGATTGCTCCATAAAAGCCACAAAGCTCTGGTTAAATAAACGGCTTACCAGGCAAAGAAAAAATACAAAGAAACTCAGCACATTGCTTTCCACCATGTTTGTTGTGTTGGACTACTTCCACGATCCATGATGACCGAGTTAATTTCAATGCTGTTTCTCCTGAAGGTGGAAGACAAAAGGGTAACTAGAACTACATCTAGAGCCAGTTCCAGTTTGGTCTAGTTCTTGTTTCTAGTTTTTTTTTCCCTTGTGCAGTGAAAACAGGCCTTTAAGTCCGACATGTTGAACAGGCACCAGAAAATGAAACTGGAACTGCAACTGTAATAGTAGCCATAGCAAGGTACCAAGTGGCAAAAGGTTTAGTACTGTGGCAGTGGAAAAGGGCCCTTAATTACATGTTAATGATGATTAACTGACAAAAATGCTGTAGGTATTAGTGATATTAAATACTCCAAAACCTTAGTCACTGTGTCATGTCATGACATTAGTCAGCCATCACTAATAATTAAGTATCTTGGTTGAGTCTGCATTTTTATGATTGTTATTTAGCTGAAGAATCACTGAAAAACCAGTTAAAGCCAGTTACTTTAAAGCATCCAGCACTGAAACTAGAAAACAGAGTCTGATGAGTCACCTTGATCTGGTGGGAAGCAATCACACTTATAAGCTGTGATGTAATCGGCCTTGAAGCCACGGTTGATTGGGTAATACTTAAAGGCTCCAACCTGCAAAGAACAAAGCATTTTCTCTTTACTTGTTTGGTGTTTACACATTATTGAAATAAAGTTGTACATGGATGTGTCTTTGTAAAAGTATATCTATGAGAAATTTTGGAGTTCCCACCATCTTCTTGATGGCATCAGAGATGAATATAAAGGAGATGAGGCTGGAGAATCCCTCTTCGGTGAAGCGGGTCATGTACTTGATGATGAAACTGGCATCTGAGAGCACCAGCACGAAAGTCTGCAAACATGAGTGCAGCCCGATCCAAAGACGCAGCTCCATGTAGTCTATACCATTGTTCCTGTAGACGGAAAGAGCAAAAGAAAACTAACTCCTGCATCAGCTCTTACCTCAATATTTGCACCGATTTTCATTTGCGTGCATCTTACTTGCTGAATTCATAAAGCAGTTTTTCAAAGATGAGAATGGGTCCGGTGGAGCTGAGAATAATGAGCGGCTGACCGCCTAACAAACAGAAAACCGTCCCAGCTAAAGCGGTGCCAAGGAAACTCTCCATCACGCCCTGAGAAGGAGAAGAGAACTCAATCACACTGTCTTCATGCACTATATGGCCAAAAACATGTGGACACCTGACCATCGCACCAATGTGAGTTTGTTGGACATCCCGTTCCAAAACCTTAGGTGTTAACATGGAGTTGGCCCCCTTTGTGGCTATAACAGCCTCAACTCTTCTGGGAAGCTTTCCACAAGATTTTGGAGTGTGTATGCGGGAATTTGTGCCCATTCAACCAAAAGAATATTTGTGAGGTAATACACTGATGTTGGACGAGAAGTCCTGGCTCGTAATTGGCATTTCAATTCATCCTACACATATTCAGTAGTGTTGAGGTCAGGACTCTGTGCAGGTCACTCAAGTTCCTCCACACCAAACTATCAAAACTCTTTATGGACTCGCTTTGTGCAGAGGTCACAGTCATGCTGGAGCGGGAAAGGTTCTTCCCCAAATTGTTGCCACAAAGTTGGAAGCATCAATAGTCTAAAATGTCTTTGTTAGCTGTAGCATTAAGATTAGCCTTCAATGGAACTAAGGGGCAGAGCCTAAACCCTGAAAAACAGCCCCAGACCATCATCCCACCACTAAATGTTACAGCAGCATGATGATGATTCTGGTAGGTGGTGTTCTCCTGGCATCTGCCAAACCCAGATTCCTCCGTCAGACCGCAGACAGTGAAGCTGATTCGTTGCTCCGGAGAACATGTTTCCACAGCTCCAGAGTCCAGTGGTGACATGCTTTACACAACTCCATCTCACACTTGGCGTTAGTCAGTGATCTTAGGCTCGTGCAGCTGCTTGGCCGTGGAAGCTCATTTCATAAAACTTTGATGCACAGTTCTTGTGCTGACGTTGATTCCAGAAGCAGTTTGAACTCTGTAGGGATGCAACAGAACCACCGCCAATGGCCATTTTTACATGCTACATGCTTCAGCACTTGGCCACCCCGCTATGTGAGTTTGCGTTGTCCACCACTTCATGCCTGAACTGTTGTTGCTCCTACATGCTTCCATTCACAACAACAGCACTTACAGGTGAGGCAGATGAATCCATCCATCCATTTTTGTCCAGTTATCAGGGTTGCAGTGGCAGCAGACTAAGCAGCCCGGCCCACACTTCCCTGTCCCCGGCCATGCCCTCTAACTCCTCCTGGGGGACTCCAAGGCGTTCCCAGGCCAGCTGAGAGATATAATCCCTCCAGTGTGTCCTGGGTCTTCTGGGAGCTTCTTCCCAGTTGGACGTGCCTGGAAGACCTCCCTAGGGAGACTACCAGGGAGCATCCTTACTAGGTGCCCTAATCACCTCAACTGACTCCTTTAGATGTGGAGGAGCAGCGGCTCTACTCCCAGATGTCTGAGCTTCTCACCCTGTCCCTGAGAGTGAGCCCAGACACCCTACGAAGGAACCTCATTTCCGTTGCTTGTATCCATGATCTTGTCCTTTTGATCACCACCCAAAGCTCATGACCATAGGAGAGGATAAGAACGTAGACTGATTGATGGCAGCTATAGCTGGGTAGAAATTTCAGGAACTGACTTGTGGCAAAGGTGGCATCATATGACAGCACCATGTTTTAACTTCAGTACAACTCATTCTGCAAATGTTTGTCTATAGAGATTACATGACAATGTGCTCGATTTTAAGCACCTCTTAGGAATGGGTGTGGCTGAAACACCTGAACTCAATAATTAGGAGGTGTGTCCACATAATTTTGTCCATACAGTTGCTGAGCTACATTGATTCTCATATTAAACTCTGTCATGACTAGCTAGGTTTGGTGTTACCTGGTAATTGTCAGTAGCATCCCCCAGCAGTCCTCCAAAGGTGATGGCATTGGTGATGCAGCCCAGGTAGATGAAGAGCACGGCAGAGATGGACTGGATATGGAAGCCATCGTAGATATCACTACAATACCAGTGGATCTTCCTTTTGATATCCAGCCACAATCCACCACCAAACCTTTCAAAATAAGGCAGAGTACATCAGTAAAGATGAAAGAAGAGATAGCAGGACCTGGTGACACATGACCTCTCAAGTCCTCCCATACCTCCCAGTAAACTTCAGCTCCTCTCCCAGCTCATGTGGCATTGGGAGCTCGTCATCTTCTCCTCCAGCTGCCCCCCCAGCTGAGCCATTCATCTGACCCAGCTCAGTCTGGTTCAGCACTGACTTCCTGGAGTAAGGGTGAAAGACAGGGTTAGAGGTAGGGGCAAAGGTATTTATTTCAAGGTATTTTTCAAGAAGAACTGTGGAAATGTGTTAATCAGAAGTGGGCTGGTTGAGTCCAAATGCGCATGCCTCATTTCTGCAGATAGGACTTTCTTGGGAGGTTCGATGCGTATTTTGGGGTCCCATTCCCCTGGAGGGAGCACAATGACCTCATCCAGAAACTCATCAACGCCTGCTATCAGGTCTTCCCGGTCCCTTGCTTTATATGCAACATCACTGAACAGCTGAAATGGAACAAATAAATAAAATCAAACCAACACATTAGATACTAGTGCTGAAATGCCTGCATGGCCATCAAAATTTGCTATTTTTATACTAGAAAGTGAAAAGAATTTTTATTCTGGATCTGAGTAATAGCTTTTACTAAGTCTTTGAAAACGATCATTTCAATTTATTACTCTGCTGTTACAACACCTATAGGAAAAATGCCATCAAATTTTGCAGAATCACTCAGAGATGATATGTGCATGAGTCACTAAAATGTGGTTGCAATTGCATAATGTTTTCAGGGGTTCTGGTGGTTGATAATCAAATCAATTATACCTACAAGAATTTGTAGGTATAATTAAGTACAATACAGTAAACTCAAGTTTAGTAATGGCTTTTGAGACAATTACTAGGGGCAGCAATTACAGGAAAATGGTTTGGAGTATCAAAAAATAAACGAATAACCTTTCTCTGACACATCCAAATATGAACTGAAGTGAAACCAAACCAAAACCTAAATGGCAGCAAATGATTTTAGTCAGAAATGGGCCTTTATACTAAGGAATCAGGAAGGAACAAAGCAGGATTATGGTTCTACATCTCTCATAGACATATATGAAGTATGCTACAAATGGCCACATGGTGGAGTAAAAAACTTATCAGTTTTATTTAAAATCTATTAAGCAGTTTTTTCAGACATCTGACTGAAAAACAAATGAAAAACTAAGTGGGAAGTAACTGGATAAAGAAAATAATTATTATTCCAAAGACAATGTTTTTTGGATTTATTATTTGGGCACCCTGTCACCTAATGGCATGAATGAAGATTTTTCTTTCTCTTATTTTTACATTTTTTTAAATTTAGCTTGTTTTGTAATCAGAATTTTGAGTTGATCATTGAATGTTCATCATTATTAACATAATTGTGTCTTGATGACGTAATAAAGGGCTCAGCTGTTTGTGATTATTTTCATTGTTACTTTGCACGCTGAAGAAGAAGAGCAGCTGTTGGTGTGCTGTCCTATTTATTATATTTAAGTGCATTGATAAATAATAATACAGTATTTAATAATAATAATAAATAATATTTGTGTGTGTGTGTGTGTTTGGGGGGAAGATAAAATACTACTTACATCATCCACCATGAGTGTAGCGATAGCCCTGCCAATCTCATTATAGGACTTGGTTTTACCCTGAGGACCCAGCAAGATGAAGAGAAACCTGCCAGAAGAGAAGGATAACAAGCTAACCAAGAACACACACACACAAAGAGAAAGAAGAGAAAGAGAGAGAGAGAGAGAAAGAGAGAGAGAAAGCAGGGACACCCACCTGGTTGGGACGGGGACCTCTGTGAGGCCTCCCAGAGTTGTCGCTTGAGCCAAACGTACAAAGGACACAAACGGCTTCTTCAGAAAATCCACCTCACCGATCAGGACGTTGGATGCCTCAGCATCCCGAGGAATCTTCTTTATGAATTTGTTCTTCAGCTGGTAGAAGAGAGAAAAAGAAAGAAAGGGGGAAAGCATATGCAGATTATCTGTCTGATGCAAGATCAAACTGCATATATATTCAAAACAGTTTATGCTGATCATGACATATACCATAACTATATATGCAGACAGGTGGAAAAAGAAAAAAAGAGAAAAAAGAAGAAAAAGGGGGGAAGCGTAAAAAATCCCATGTCTTGAGGCATGATTAGTTGCTTGTAGTATGATAATGACTAATCACATCAGAGCTGGAAACATCAAACGACAGGGATTGAATTATGATTAAAGTCATGTACACAGAAAATAAGCTAAAACATTTACACAGCTACAACAAAAACCACAATCAAATCAGCGTTAACATCTACAGAACATTCTGTAGGACCTGTAGTGTTGTGTATAGATTATACACAGATTTACTGAACACCACTGAGAGTGTTGTCATCAAGAATTACATAAAAAATGTAATCAAAACACACTGCACCCTGTTGTAGCTCCTCCTCCTCCTCCTCCTCCTCCTCACCAAACAAGCATGTGGCAGTGGAGGGGTTGGTGCTTATATCAAAATCTCCTTACAATCTGTTAATGCTGCGTTCAGCATCAATTCATCAACGGTCATCTGTCACGTTACCCTAACGTACTGTTCCCTCTGGACCCCAAGCACTTTCTGGGAGGTTTTTGCTCCTGTCACATTTTCACTCACTGTGGCTCATTTTTCACTGTACCTGCAAGTCCTGCACCTCTATGGAAGCAGCACAATCATGGCTATATGTAGGAAGAACTCAAAAATGTCTTTTGTGCAGTATACCACAGTTATAGTGTCATAAATCATAAAAAAAGAAAAACGTAAATTGAATTGTTTGATAATTTATTTTAAAAAATTGAAAAAAGATGTAATCTATACAATATTTTTCCAAGTGCCCACAATATGCTACCAATATTGGAAAATTTTTTTTAAAAAAAGGGACTACTGAACTATTTACATTTTTACAACCTATAACAAATGGCTTAGTGTGCTGCTGCAGTCTGCATTCAGCCAATGACTTGCTGAATTGTTGTCACGTGACTGTTAAAGATCACATAGGTGCTCCAGGCTTGCTAGTTGCGGTGAAAAACGCAGAATTTGTTGCTTTTTACAGAATTTGGATTGTACGAAGGGTTTAGTTTTTAGCAAATTTTTAAATGAGACATTTATAATAAAGTGATTTTGAGGAAATATCACTATTTTAAGCTTAGATTTGGTTACTTTCCTTATGGAAGTGTTAGGCACACATGGTTAGTTGAAGGACCGTTGGAAATTTGATTTTTAAAGTTTCTGGCTATGACAAATGGTGTAATTTTGGCAATTGTTTAAAGAAAAGATACCTTTCAAACCCGCTGGCAGGTTTTGGGGTCCAGAAGGTGACAATCATAAAAACACATTTAAATCTAAAACAGTGTGAGCAGAATTATAAGTATACTACATCGTTTTCATGTAGGAGCTGAATGTTTGATTTATCTGAAGTCCCAGCTTCCATCTGCAGCTTTACTGCAGTTTCATTCTTATTGTTGTCGTTTTATACTTTTCCAGTTAAGTCCAATCTGTTTCTAATAGATCAAAGAAAGCTGCAGAGACCATGAATGCATCTGAGAATAACTAATAACAGCAGAATCCATGACCACATGTTTAAGAGTTCTGTTAAATCTTATGGTACTCCCCAGTTTGACTGACTTCAAGTCTGCCTCTTTTTGTTTTCTACGGCTGGAAAACTTGGTCTGTTTTTTTAAATACTTTGAACAGAGTGCCATCGAACTTCAGTACCATTAAAAGCGTTTGTTTTCTCTCCTGCTATGTCTCTGCTTTGACTTCTTTTGTTAAAGATTGACTGAACTTACCAAACAGAACATTTTTGTTTTGCCCCACTATATCAATAAAGGTGTGGAGCTCTGCTTTTGAAAAACTGACCTTCCAATTCATCCAGCCATTTCTGCCATTTCAGTGGGCTGCGCTTAGCTTTTTGATACGTATTATTCAGTACAGGTGTAATGAATTCATCTGAATCTGCTGCTGTGTTAAAATCGTCACACCTTTTAATCCATTATCATATCTGACGGGTTTAATGGGGATATTACCTCCACAGCAATCATTAGACTAATCTTTAAATGAAGTAAAAACGGTGTCAGGAGTTTCTGCCTCATTCTTTTAAAAAAAAAAATCTTTTAAATGTATAATTTTTCACTCTCAGTTTCTCATGCTGCCTATCCCTTAAATAACATTTACTGTACACGAGCAAATATTAAGTTGCATTCCAAACAAAAGGAAGCAATCTCTCTGAACACGCTTTGCGATGTGCATCTGTTAATCTCCATTGCGACTTTATTTGTGAAGGATCAAGAGAAAATGATCGCATGGTGTAAATATCAGCTGGTATGTTGAAAATTTCATGAAACGAGCCCCTGGTCTAGAATGTACACTTGCCTTCCGGCTATTGATCCAAGCTATAGCCCACAGTAGCCTGACATCCATTTTCTATAACTGATGCTGCCTCCCTGACTCCAGCAAGTAGCCTTCCCCTTCTTGAGATTTTGCCTGAATTGTATTTTACTTGTGATTCAAGCAAAGACTGTTTTACCACAATGAGTTTTGGTTTGGGTCCAAACTCTGAGCCCTTGCCATCAGGCAAAAAAAAAAACAAAACAAAAAAAAAAAAAAAANAAAAAAAAAAAAAAAACAGAAGCTTATGACTGCACACTAATCAAACACACATGCACACACACAAACAATTCAGCAAAGTCCCAACTCAGCTACTAGGCTTTATGGATTAGAGAGATTAAATAGTTCTGAAGATTCTGTATTCCCACTCAGAAAGCAAGGCTCAAATTCCTCACAGAACAAAGAGAAATACTGCAAAAAAAAAAAAAAAAAAAAAAAAAACCTCACGCAAACATATTTTAAATCTGTTTGTATGATTACAGGTAACAGAACTTTGACTGATTTGAAACCAATAACAACTTGAATGGGACATACATTCAGGACTAATCAAATTCACATGTAAAAAGTCTTTTCAAATGCGTCATTAGCGTTGAATTATATAGTTTAAAAAATACGTTTAACATTCCAAACCTAAAAGACTGTGTATAACTTAAAAAAAGTGATACTTTGATATATTTAGTGTAAAGAACAGTGATTGAGATGATTGCTATGTCATGTTTTATTGTGATTCTCTTGACATTTCCCAATAACGCTCCTGTTTCTTCTTACTGAGAGGATTTTGCCGTGTTGCATGTCATAATATACGACTCCTGTAGTTTCAGTCTAGGTGATTTTTTTTTTCACTTTGGTTTAAGAACAGGGTCAACATGTCGGAAGCGTGTTTCTTTTTACTGGACTTTCACTCCTGTTACCATTTGACATAAGAAACAACTTTGAAAGCTTTATTTAGTTCCACTTCATCCTCTTTGAGTCACAGAGCATTCAACCTATTTCCCAACAACTCAACATTTTGTAAAATGCATCTAGTATATGATCTAGTATAGTTTAGTCTTATGGCAACAGTCTTATTTGTTTAATAATGTCCTAAAATTAACATGGTTATGATGTGTTAAACTTGCATCAAACAATATCAATACATATCGATATGTTTGACATTAACATTAAAGGTTATTCATAGTGAGAAAGCAGCGCTAAAAGTGTTTAGCATCTTTCCGTTCATTGTTTTTCTTTTACAGCTGCACATCTACAGTATGGTTAACAAACTGAGACCGACAGATGTTTTTTCTCAGGATTTTGTGGAGACCAAAAAAATATAATTCATCAGATGGACAGAAATGTCTGTAGTCAGCTGCTGATGTTGCTCCATTTCAGCTGAATGTGTAAATAGATCATTCGTTTACTGACAGATTAGCGATATCATATTTATGAAAAGATAAAATGGCAAAATAGTGCATCAAGTCAACTTGTTTTTGTGATTTCTGTAACCAAAATTCAATTAATGCAGCTTTAAAATCCAGCATGTAGCATGTAAACCATGTGATGTTGCACATTTGATCCAGTCCTGCTCCTGATGAGTCATCTGAATTCTTTCCTTATTTTCCTTTGAACTGTATCACAGATCACAATCAACTACCAGCCACTTTCCTTCTTTTCTAGCCTTGCTCAATCATTCTAGCCATTTTTTCTGACTGCCTTCCTGTTTGGGTTTGTGGGAATTACCTGTAGTTTTTGATCACCAATTTCTTGTCTTCTGGCCTTTTCCTTTTTGGGTCTGTCAGCCTAATCAGCCTGTTTACACACACACACTGTATTCCAATTTTGCCTGTATTGTCATTAAAGGACCATACCAGCGATCATGCATGTTTGAGCTCAATATATACAACCCGCATACATGTTAAGCTGCTGACAGCCATTTCCCAAAACATAAAACCATATTCTAGTTTTCCTGTTTTTTTTGTTTTTTCAAATCCACTAATCTTTCAAAAATCAAATGTTCAGCTGATACACCCACCTTAAAATGCAATGCTTCACCTGTGAACACTTATGGATGATTGTAGAAGGCACGGCCATTTTAATTGCTCTGTAAAAGCCATCCTTTCCTGGCACTATATTTCCTGGCGGAGAAATACATCTTCTTCCATGCAGCTCCATGTTGGGTTGATTAAATAAAGTTACTTTGACAAAAAAAAACCTAAAAGACATTTTCTGTGATGGATTACATATGTAGAGGCTACATATCTGTAGCCTCTACAAATTGATTTTTATAGCGTTTACTGGAATGAACTTAAACCAATGGCAGTCTGGAAGGTAGGAAAAAAGGATATTCAGAAATATATCATTAAAATGGTATATTTTGGGAAATGGTTGTCAGTAACGTAACATGTATAAGGATTGTACATGTTGGGCTCAAACATGCACAATCACTGGTATGATCCTTCAAGGCAAAAAAAAAAAAAAAAGNAAAAAAAAAAAAAAAATGCAAGTAAAATGCACACATAATTACTGTAAGAGGATTCTGCCATTTGCTGGATATACATGAGTTGTTGCTTAATCTGAGTATTGTGGAAGCGTGCCAGGGAGGAAATACATGCAGACACAGCCTGACTCTGATTTTAAAACAATGGATCATCTACAAGACTGAGTAAATCAGTTTACTTTTGCATTATGGCATTTACATGACATTAATGTAATTGAAGTTTTAACATGCATGTAAATATACTGACTGGGAAGTATCATTCTTCTATTAATTTGTACCTTATGTAGGTGCATATGAGTCTGAATGAAACCAAACCACATGGACACACATACATACACTCAAACACAGATACATACACACAGAGTCACCCACTGACCCACACATATACAGTACGCACATACACATACACACAGCATAGCGTAGACAGTTACCTGATCTGTGCTCGGTGTGTCTGAAATATCATTCATGCTGCGGCTCTGGGTATGATCTGTAAATTAAACACACATTCAGTCATTCCAGGTTTTAAAGTTATTTTTATCTGGTTCCAGTGCTGGGGTTTTACCCAGTAATAAGAATAAAGATTTGATTGGTCATTGCAACAAAGAGAGCATGGAAGCATGCATGCATTCTCATTTATAAGAGAAAATCACCAGGAGAAGTTTCCATGGAGGATTACATTTTCATAGTTGATTTCCCTTCAAAGCAGATTTGGGGACAAATAAAAGTGAACGGAGTAAGAACACGGTGCACACAACCCTGACCTCCTCACACAATCCCCTTCACTCACAGATTCACAAATAAAGCTCGACACAAGAGGAGCGAAAGATCTTAAGCCAATGCACATTAGGTCCAACACATTATATTCATGGTGCATAAATACACAAAAGTTAACTCAAGCTGTAAAATCATGCTGAGCAGATAGGAGTTAGCTAGTTAGCAAAATCTAGAATAAACACATAGATAAAAGCAGATAAGCAAAAGAAAGTAAATGTGAGACTGCTGCAAATACTAGCACGCCTGTGGACATGTATGTATATTTCTATGCATTTGTGCATATCGAGTGCATATTGCAGGTTATATGTAGTGATGTTCTTAGGATGCTGTGTGTGTCTGCGTGCGTGTGTGTGTTAGACTTACGCAGGCGGCCAAGGCTGCTTGACTGCCGAGAGCGTAGGTCTTCAGCAGAGCGATGGATCCCAGAAGCTGAACTAGTACTACGGCTCAGATTAGTCTGAGGACTACGGCCTGACAGAGCAGCAGGAGGGAGACGTCAAAAACGACAGCAGACAAAAGGAAACAAGTGAAATGATGGCAGAAAAGACAGGAATCATTAGGATGTGGCCACAAAGTTTTGATTACTTTGGAAAAAATTTGGAAGGAAAGTCAAATGACAGAGTTCTACCTGCAAACACACACACACACACACTTACTGGAATTAGTGTTGGAAGACTTTCCGATGTCAGCCAGGGATCGGTGGATTGGTTTCTTGGTCTGGTGACGATGCCTCCTGAGCAACACAAAGCTGATCTTCTCCTTCTGCTCCGGATCAACGAGACCATCAGCAATCTGTCGATCCACAATCTCATCTAGAGCCAGAGTTTGCTGGTCAGTAAAGGAGCATCCTGATACTTTTACTACTGATAAGAAGTCATGTGTATTTTACTTGAATTCCACCGTTTGATTGAACCATACAATACAGTTTTTTGGTTGATTGCTTGACTTCCATGGAGTTGCTGGTTCCTATTCATTTTGATATGAAAATCAACTTTGAGCCATTGAACTTTTGCTTGTTGATAACTTTTGTCCAAATATTTTTACTTGCAGGAAAGAAAAACTACCCTTTTGTTGTGATTTCTTTAGTAAAATACATTTTTATAAGATTTTAGTAAGAGATGTCTGATAAAAGGATATATTAGAACATAATATGTTTACATTTAATATATAGTTGTTAAGTGAAATGACGAGTTATTATTACCGTGAACAGTGTTAACAGGAAATGCAGTGTGACCTTTATATGGTTTAATTTATAGATGCTCTTATTTTGAAATTGAAAGGAAAGCAGCCTTCCCACAATCCTTAGTTTTGACTTCAGCTTGATGATAACGTAGCCAATGTGAACTATGGGCAGCTGTGAGTTTGTTTAGTATGGTTCTTTTTTTGTTTAATTATGCAGTAAGTAAAGTTCTTTAATTAAGATCACCTCAATTATTAACTAAAATTTTCCACTACACAACACCTTTGCTGTGTCCTGGATCCTGAGGAGGATGAAGGGTATAGAACACTGCCCTTCATCATCTTCAATGGCTAAACACATAAACTGAGAAAAAGTTCCATCTTGTGTTTGGTAGTTCCATCTTTGTATGGTAGTGTTACATTTTGTGTTTTGGGTAATATTATAGCTTGTGTATGGTAGGGTTATATTTTGTGTATGGTAGGATTATTTTTTGTGTTTGGTAGGGTTATTTTTTGTGTTTGGTAGCGTTATTTTTTGTGTATGGTAGGGTTATTTTTTGTGTATGGTAGGGTTATTTTTTGTGTATGGTAGGGTTATTTTTTGTGTTTGGTAGGGTTACATCTTGTGTATATATTGGGCTCAAACATGCACAATTGCCAGAATGGTCATTTAACAACAAAAGTAAAGTTTGTGGATTGTTCACTGAAAAATTCCTTTCTCATGCAAGTTTCAAATCTCTGTAAATTGATTTTCATCGGATAGAGAATTTAATATAAATCTCTGGCTGTCTGGTTCATTAATGAAAGAGATAGAGCTTTGATTTGTTTGGATATGATATGAGGTTACTGTAGTGGAGAGATTCTGTGTGGCCATTTGCTGGACTCACCCACAATCTGTGGCAGCGAGTAGCCTTCCAGGTCCAAGAGGATGCTTCCTGTCTGCAGGCAGGTCCTGAGCTCAAACAGGCTGTGCAGGGTCAGAGTGGAGACGTGAGGCTTGCTCCATCTTTCTCCTCCCTCCTCCACCTTCTCCTCAAACTTCACCCACCTACAAGAGAGGAAACAACAGACTCAGCAAAGGAAGTTGTGTTTGGACTTTTTAAACAAACAGGAAATAATCAATTTGTCCAGGTTTGTTCTAGTTGTAAATGATCCAAAAATTGATTATTACTTGATTGATATTTTGATATAATTTGAGTGACTGTGTATTTCTGAAATATTATTTTGTAACATTTTGTCTTTTATTTATATTTCCATTTAAATGGAAGTTTATTTTGAATGTCATGGTTGCTATGAGAAGAACTAGGTTGATAACCAAAAAGACAACAGATGACTGAGAAGTTAAACAACGGTTAAAAGTTACTACAAAGTTAAATTAGGTTGGGTTAAATTTGTCCGCTTACTTTGAAATACAGTATATAAATAAATTTGATGGATTTTTTGTTTTGGCTATTTCTAGTTTTATATTGTGTACATAATTGTTTTTATTTTTATTTCATTCAGCTCTTACATTGCTTGGACTAAGTACACGGACTACAATAATGTTAATATTAAAATCCTACCGATCAGCAGGATGCTGTTATACAATTAAAACTGTGACTTCCTACAAATGCTAGTAATACTAGTCATCATAACACTAGTACTAGTACATATTGTCCTGTCAATCAGCACCCATACTCACTCTCTCTCTCTCTCTCTCTCTCTGTCTCTCCCTCTGTTGTGTGTTTGTGTGTGTATGTGTGTTTTCA
Source organism: Lucifuga dentata (assembly GCA_014773175.1). Classification (NCBI taxonomy): domain Eukaryota; kingdom Metazoa; phylum Chordata; class Actinopteri; order Ophidiiformes; family Bythitidae; genus Lucifuga; species Lucifuga dentata. The sequence goes on from VXCM01004978.1 coordinate 207,808, forward strand.
CCGTGCAGACTCTTTCCACTCCAGTTCACCCCCCTCATGCTGCAGCGTGTCCATTTCGGTGAATATTGTGTGTTTTGGGGTGCTGTCATCATCGCCCAGTATGTAGCGTAGCCGTTCTGCTGCAGGAGACACTGAAATGAGGCCAAGAAGAGACAGTCAAGAGATTTATTTATTTCTTTTGTTCCCTTCTAGATCATTTTAAAAACAGAGCTCAAGTGTTCAGACGTTTATGTGTACCTGCAGCCTGTTTACTGCCCACCTCTTAGGCTGGTTTCATATGATAAGCGTTGATGGTGAGCTGAGCTGGGTGTTCCATTATTGTGTATTGAGAGCTGAGCGGTGACTCCTCACGTCGTGGCACGCCACCTTGAGCGGCACGGGCTGCTGTTAGGTTACCATTCCTGCCATTGTCCTTGACCAAGCCATTCAGCTATAGACCTGGAGCTGGTCTGTGACCCATCTAATAGTTAAGATGGGTCAAATTCAGGAAGGAGGATGAATTTCACCGCCGACTTTTAGGATCATTAAACAAATTTACATTATTAGAAAAAGACAAATACTGCCTAGGCTTGCTCAGCCTTGGCAGAGGTATGAGTTCTGATGAAAGCACTTCTAGTTTGCTAATGTTTCTCTGTTAGAATCAGCTCTAATGAGTGTGAACTCTGTCTAATTTTATATTGACCAAATCAATCGCCATGAACACTGTTCAAGCCTGGAGGGGCTATTTGCATTCCACTCCTCTGTGTGTGTGTGTGTGTGTGTATGCACGTGCATGTGTCCCATGCATATGTCCCATTGCCTCTCTGGCTCAGTTTGTCCTTCCTTGTGGTTCCAAATGTCAATATCACATGACCTCATGGATCCAGCATGAACCATGTAATGACATTCATGATCTCAATCAACACGACTGAACATTTATGCAACATACAGTATGTTAACTACAGAGTATGAACATAATACAATGCAATGTTCCACATTACACTCAACACTCAACACTCCATGAGATGTTCGTTCCACTCATGACCCAGCGCTGTCAGAGTGGAGGGCTTACTGCATCTGCTGTTATTGCCTGCTCTCATGTAATCCCACTGAGGGGAATCATGGGAAGCAAGAAAGAACGCGACTCTTAAAGGAGCATACCAGTGACTCTACATGTTTGAGCTCAGTAAATACAACAATCTCCCCCCCCCTNCCCCCCCGCTATGGGTGAAACCATGGAAACGGAGGGTGGGGGCGTGGCTACTTCAGAGCTGAAACAGACAGTATAGTGTCTGACAATGAGAGAAAAACTGAACATGCTGAATTCAAATGGGTGAAATCAAAAGTAATGCAAAGAGTGCAACCAAATGTAAGGGAGTAAAAGTTTATTTTTTTCTTCATAAATATATTCAAGTATGAGTTAAAAGTATCCTGTAGTAAAACTACTCAGTAAAGTTTTGTGGAAAAAAGTTACTTAAGTAAATGTAACGGAGTAAATGGAACATGTTACTACCTATGGCCATCATGCTGCCCTAAAGATTAGAAGAGAAGATGCAACTTTAATAATAGCACTGAATTGCTTTATGCGTCATAAGAAATAGTAGTTTTCAAAATGTATCTGAATTTGGACAATTTTGTATGTATGTCTATCATAGGATAAATATCCCTTTGCTGTCACTGAGACTGATGTAAATTATTACTTTTGAAAAAATTGACAAAAATATCAGAAAATGTCCAATCTCACAACATTAAGGAATCAATTAACAAAATTCCTGCCTGCACACTCAGATCTGAATTGGAAATTCAATTTTTTGGGTTCTTCCCAGGGCCATTCCCAACAAGTTTAGTCAAAATTGTTTTTGAGTAATCCTGCTGACAAACAAACAAACAAACCAATAAACCATTAGACAAACACAGGCAGCCTCCAATGTTTCCCATACATAGGCACTACTTGGGCGGCCCGCCCAGGCAGATGAAGACCCACCCAATCTGAATTGCGGAATGGAAGGTAGACCAGACTTAAAAAAATACAACTGCGACACTGCTGTCACACACATACTGACACGCACACACAGCGAGAAGATGAACCGCGACATGTATATTTAATTTCAACGCACTTGAATCAACATTTCTGTAAATGTGCCAGTGTTAGCCAGCTGGCTAATTTTCAAGAGGAGAGCAAGGAGANATCAACATTTCTGTAAATGTGCCAGTGTTAGCCAGCTGGCTAATTTTCAAGAGGAGAGCAAGGAGAGCTCCTGGCTGCACACCTCAGAATTTCGATAAATGGACCTGAAGCATACCCATACAGTTGGAACCCGTTGGACCTCGGGCTGGGCTTTGGGCTGAATTTTACAGCACTGGCTCAGGCCCGGGCCAGACTGAGGCTCCCCTCCCCCCACTCACAGTCATAACACACCTCCTGATGCTGCGTTCACATGTTGGCGCTCAGAAACTGCAGTCATCACTGTTTTCTGAACGCTGCAGCAGCAGCAGCTGACAGCCACTACTTTTACTTTGAAAAGAGCCAAACTTCCAGTTCTGACAAGAAAAAAAAAAAGACCACAGGCCTCAGGTTGGGCTGGGGCTGAGGATTTCTTTAAGTCTAGGGCTTCAAGACAGGTTCAGACAGAGCTGTGTAGGGCTGGGCTGGGTACGGGCGCAGGACTCTAATACAGACAGGTGTTGGAAATGTTTGTTTTCCAAATCAAGGAAAATTAAATGTTCCAACAGGGAATGTCAACTATGCAAATAGGCTCATGACAAAAGGCTCATGAGAAAAACTCTGGACCAAAAGCAGAGTTAAAATGTTTTGATCTCTTGAATATATTTTGAAAATGTGAAATGTATTTCATTATGTCAATAGTTATATATTTTTAAAGGTATTTATTTTGACACGTTCATCAAAAAGCAGAGTTAAAATATGTTTTGTTCTTTAATATATTTTGGAAATGGAAAATTTATTTTAATTTTTTTTTAATTTCTCAATAGTTATTTATATTGACATATAGATAGTTATTTATTTTGAGTAGTTATTTGTTTGCAATAAATACAGTTGTTCATAAACTTTTGTTTGACTAGTTTACTACTGAACCCGCCCACCACACGCTGCACACCCACCACCACAAGTACATTTTAAAGCTGTGGGAAACACTAACTTATGTAATATATATACAAATTAAATTTACGTATAAACCAGAACAAGGGTCCTGATGTCAAATGACCTCCATCATAAACATTCTGTAATATAATGACATAGTGATCATCAGATATTTGTGGTGTCTCATTGCTGTAAGAGTTAAAGAGTTTAGATAACAACTCTTTCTGTCCTTTCAGAAACATAATTGAAGGGAATAACATGAAATTACAAAAAAAAAAAAAANAAAAAAAAAAAAAAATCCATAACTCATTAGTATTTAGCGTTGGCCCCTATGACCCCAGTTTGGCAGCCAGTGTACTAGAATGAAATACGATCCTCCTTTTCCAGGCTTTTTACCTCTCCCCTCTGTGCCATCTTTACCTATGTGAGAGCTGGGCAGGGTCCAGCGGGACGCCGTATCTGAGGCAGGAGGGGTCTTGGCGTCCTGCATGCTCACCGGATCCTCTGGTCAGATCCAACAAAACCCGAAAAATAAAGGGAAAGAGATCTGCTGATATGTTTTTGGCTGAAAACTCGGCCTCGAGCTTTCTGTCCTCTTGTTGAGGTTGAGAGTCCTTAGCTAGCCACTCCTTGCCCTCCACCACGAGCGGGGAGAAGAGAACACTTTCTCTAGTTCTCACATAAGTCCACTGGGCTCTTTTTCTTGTGCTTTTCTCAAGAAGGTGCAGTCTCCTTTGGTATCGTTTCACACACAAGGTTATTATTTCAATTATCCATACGATTCTGTGTGTTGTCAGTCCAAATGGTCACAGCTTCACTGTTCAATCAGTTGGAAAGGTTCTTCTCTAAGCTGTGGCAGAAATGCACTAAAGCCTTCAGGGCAGCAAAGAGCTGAGGCTTTAAGAGGGCTGAAACACACCACAGGGCCTTCTAGTACCCCCCCCCCCCCCNAACACACACACACACACACACACACAAAAAGGTGTATGGATTCAAGCTAACATTACCACAACTTTGACTCTCAGTGTGATCATCACTCCATTTCAGGAAAATCTACTTCAATCCATTCAGCACTTTTCTGTACGCATAAGTTAATAAAGGCAAAAATAGAAAATCACACACGACACCAAACTCTGACTGTAACCTCAAATCAAATACACACACACACACACACACAGCATGGAGTTCTTCACTCTAATCAGCTTACAGGCTTCAGACCTCATGGGAACAGGCAATACTGCAAAATATTCATCACCTACAAGTCACGACCAGCAACTTTCCCCTTGCCACACACAGATTGCCACACACATCTGCCTAATAATGTTCAGGTCATACGTCTCAGTAATGTATTACTGCTGTAAAAATGCTGCACTGAGAATTAACTTGGATGTTTTTCTTTTGTTCTCATTCATTATGAATGCTTTCATTTGGTCTTTATTCATTTGGAGCACCAGGTCACCGGTCAGAAAACTTCAGTCTAAAACTTATTACTCTAATAGTATGTTTTGGAAAATGGTTTGCAGTAACGTGACGTGTATCTAGGTTGTAGTTATTGGGCTCAAACATGTAAAATCACTGGTGTGGTCCTTTAAGATTCTGCCAATGCATATAGACATTTATGGCCAAGAAACTCATGGCCACAATTCATAATGAGGTCTTTTTTTAAAATTCAGTTTCTGTCACTGAGGACCTCAGGGTCCGAAGTTTAGCATTTAGTGCAGGAACTAAACTTGATGAATACCTGAGTAAGTCTGAAGTATAAATATAATTCCTAAAGCTATGAATTATTCAGTCAGTTAGTGTATGTGTGTGTGTGTGTGTGTGTGTGTGTGTGTGTTTACGTCTTCGCTCTAACCTGCGGGGTNGTGTGTGTGTGTGTGTGTGTGTGTGTGTTTACGTCTTCGCTCTAACCTGCGGGGTCAAAGAGCTGCTGATGCTCTGCACTTCCTTCCTCCTCCTCCTCAAAGTGCTCCTCTCTGTCGTGGTAGTAGTGATCCCAGTGCGAGTGCTCACAGTGTGTATGGTGATCATAGTGTGTGTGTCGTCTTTCACGGTCTGCGTCGCTGCTGCAGGAGTGATGCCGGCGCCTTTTGCGTCTATGGGAAACGGGAATGCCAATGTAGACGGGTCGGTCCTCTGAAAGAGAGAGAGAGAGAGAGAGAGAGAGAGAGAGAGACAGATGTGAGCTGATAAACATTATAACATAAAATAACTTCTAAGGGCTCTGGGCCCCTAAATTAACAGAAAATTAAGTCCTCTGTTCATTTATTGTCATATTTTTTTTTATTTTCAAATCATATTATCTTTGTTTTTTAGAATTAGTTTTATATTTGCACTGTTTGTAAAGATACTAAATTGGCATTTTAGCTGGTTTTGGCATTTTAGCATTGGTAAGCTAAGCTAATGGTAAGCTAATGCTGGTACATTTGTACACTTTCAAACTTATAAAACTCTTAAAGTGGTATCAGTTATTATAATATTCAGCAATCCTGAGAGGATCGCGGTTGAGGTTGGTGGGTAAATTGAGTGGGTGGGTGGGGGTGGGGGGGATATATTAAATTCCTCTTAGGGCCNTTTTTTTTTTTTTTTTTTTTTTTTTTTTACATATCAAAGGTTAATAAAGTGTTTTGGTGTTTTATGGTTTTATGTAAAATCTTGCTGGTTTATTTTTTCTCACCATCATCGTCATGGTAACGCCGGCGACCCCGACTGCTGCTGCCTTGCTGCCAGTCATGGTGATCCATCCTGGAACAGAGAGAGAGAGAGAGAGAGAGAGAGAGATTTTACTTCTTTTTGCTACTTTTAACATGTAAAATCACAAAATAAGAGACATTTCTTTATTCAGGAAATCACAGTGACTGTTAGTGACTCTTAGCCATGAAATCTGCTGTGAATATTTATAGTCCCAGAGGATGAATTCTCATTATATTTATGATCCACCAGTTTACAATTTCTACTTTAATTTTTCTTTTTTTTTTTTTTTTTTTTNTTTTTTTTTTTTTTTTTTTTAACTATATGAATTTTCCTCTAATCAGGCCAAATTATCAAATTTGTACACAACATACTGCAACTCTCTGGCCATGTTAGCATTTCATTTCCTGCTAAGGTTCATGTTCTCTGTAGATTAATTCTTGCATGTTGAGCCACATGTCAACACATGTGCTGCCACCACGTCAACATGTTGATGATGATGAGGGGAAAAGTCAATGAAAACTCCCAGCAGCTCTGCAGGCTACAGAACCGACCAGAGAGACCATGAAAAAACAGCCAGGAATTCCCCCAAATAAATACATAAAAGAACAATTTTCACTCTCTTATTAGATATTGTTAGTTCTCCTGAGAGACATATTTGGATCTTTAGCTGGTAGATTCTCCAGTGTCTTGACCAGTGCCGCTTTCACTTTGGCTCTGCGGTTTTGTGCCGGAAACAAGTGGGAGGCGGGTTTGACTCACCTAAAGAGTCATTTGTAAGCCATAAAAAAGAAGCTAAAAGCAGTGTAAAGTCTCAAAGTTAGTCATTATGAGTCATTTAACTCACTGTTTACTTAATTTATTGTTTAAATAAAGTTTTGTAGGTTTGAAAACTGTTTGACTTGAACAAGATGAGTTTGTAAAGACGTGCCAATAATGGTTTAAGAGGTTAAACTTTCAGACAGTATCGTAAATAAAATTGGTAAAGATATTAAAATCTTCCTGTTTTAACATTTTCTGGTCATTTTATAAAATCAGATGTCACATTATTCAGCTGTCAGTTATCTTATTTGTTTCTATTCTAATCAGAGCGAGATGAATAGTTTGAAATACAGGATGAATTGAATGTGTCTGTGCATCGTATGGACGTTTGTCTTCCTAAAGCTGATTTGGGGAGTTTAGTTTTCCAGGCTGATCAATAGGTGTCAGTCCTGATCACTAACGAGTTCCTGAAGCCTGATCGCTGACTGTGAAGGACAGTCACACACACGCACACACTCAAAACTAATTAAACAAAACTAATTAATAGTAATGAGGAGAAAGGTGCAGTTTGTTCTTTTTCATTTGTAAACCATTTTTTCCTCCTCTGTTATTACTTTATCTTTAAATGCCTGAACACATCATCCCTCTTCTCTAGCCCTTTATTTTTTATTGCTTGTTTTAAGTATTTGAGGCAAAAAGGTCAAGTTGAGTCATAATAAGACATAGGACTTTTCTGATCAGACATTTTGACTGTCATATCAGGAAAAACAAAAGTGTAACTACAACATAAATGACGGCTCTGTTCCATTTAAGTGTGCCAGTAAGGCAGCAAAGTGCACTGGTACAGTACAACTAAATGGAATGCAGCCATTGTTCACATTATTTGTTACTTCTGCCCAGGAGGTTCTTTCTTGGATTACTCAAAAAGTTCTGAACCAATTTTGACTAAACTTTGTTGAAGATGGGGGATAGCCTAGGGGAAAACTCTCTAAATTTTGCGAATCTGGATCCAAGAATTTTTAAAAGGTTCTTAACATTATAAGATAGGTGTTTGCTGACATTTTTTCCCTTTTTCTCAATAGTAAAACACCAATCTCACAGAAAAAAATCATGTGTATTTATCACATGATAGACAATCAACAGCTGCAATTTTGCCAGGATCTGGATAAAATAATAACTTAAAAACAAAAAAAAAAAAAANNTATTATTATTATTATTATTATTATTATTATTATTATTATTATTATCATTATTATTATTATTATGATTTGGGGCAGCCCACTTTTTAGCACAGCTGACTCACAGCAAAAAGGTTATAGGCTTGAATCCCTGTACCAGTCCTGGATCTTTATATGCAGAGGTTGAATTTCCCCACTAAAAAAATTAAATGATAAATTTTGTCTGAACTTGTTGAGCCTTGGTGGAGGTATGTGCTCATCTTGTTTATGATATCTTATGTACTTAATATATATGTATTATCTGGACTTCCTTGAGAGATTTTCTATTTCATTTTAAAGCAGTAAAATATTCAGAGATGCAAACTGGCAGCATAATGAGGCAGAAAACAGGAAGTGCAAAACATTATTTTTCTGTTTCACAATGTGTTAAGTGTGGCATTTTTGCAGTACATCTTTGTGATACAATGCAACTCAAACTCTTAAATATAAAATAAATTTCAAAAAATAGTTAAAAAAAGAGGTGGCCCATGATAAATGCCATGATAAATGCAGAGTACATTATAATAAAATGTATTCATAACTTTGATCTCCATTTTCACAAGCTATTTAACTAAGCACACAATCTTTACAATTTTGTTTCATAATGTCATTTTTAAATAATTGTCTGTTTCAAGAATTTTCAATCATCAAATTGTAATAATTTTGTTCTAATGTACTAGACAAGTGATTTCATGCCACTGATGGGTTTTTAATATTTTAAGAGTTTAAACATCTTGAAAAGGTAGATACAATGCATCTGTTAAAAGTTTGTCTCTTTCCAACATTTTATGCAATTATTTAACCACTTTTTTCTTTTTGTTTTTTTTTTTGTTTTTTTTAGAAATATACTTGAATAAACAAGTTTAGGAAACACAGAATATTTAATGTGGAGACTGAAATGTTAATGTGTTTATTTTGCTGCTCAAAAAATATGATTATGAATGAGTTGACAGTTCTATTTTTTACATTCAAATCATTTCAATGAATTTAAAGAACAGAGGAAACATTAATTTTCAGCATCATTGTCACACCTGAGCATATACGAAATCAACCTGATCAAGCCTAGATCAAGGGTTTATTTGTTTTATATTTTACATTTTTATTAACGCTCTAAAGTAATTGCAAATCAATATGCAGGTATACTGAAAGTTAAACAGAAGCAAACACATCTGAAATGAAAGTGGTGTAAATGTTTCTCTCTTACCTGACGTGATAGATGAGGCTGAGCCGACCAGAACAAGATGTTATCGAGTATTTTTATTGTTAAATACTGTAAAAAAAAAAACAAAAAACAAACTAACAAAATCCTGAAAGAAACAGATCTAGCTTTGATTAAACTTTGCCGTATATAATAAAAGCTCAAACTAAATGTCCCCAATCAGCTCTGAGCCACGAGACACTAAACAAAAGCTTATGGAATCAGAAAACATGGTATTGATGATGGAGCGTGACCTTCGCGCGCGCGCGTGTGTGTGTGTGTGTGTGTGTGTGTGTGTGTGTGTGTTTAGGCCAAGGGGAAGGGGGTTTAACAATTCATTCATGCAGGATCAATGCAGCTGCAGCATGTGGAGGGAGATCAGTTCATTGTGTTCTTTGCATTCATGATTCTCCATATCTGTAACTTTGATACATCTGAAATACAAATGAATCAATTAGCTACAGCCAATCAATGCTTACAGCACATATGTCAAACTCACACAAACTCCATGTTTTTCAGCAAGAAAAGTTAGCACTGCATGCTGTAGCTGTGCTTTTTTCCTTTATAAAGCTAAACTGGTGGCTTAAATGTGGCCAGGGATTGTTTTCTTCTAATTGGTGGGTTTTCTGCTCCTCTGAGCTCGTTCTCTACATCTTTAGCGTCGCGTCAGGTTTTTACACCTTAGCACGAGCCAGGCTGCAGGTCCTTCGCGCTTTATTACCTCTGTGACGTGTTTTTTTTGTTTTACTCTGTAATGGATGTCAATTAAAATGTACTGAAGTACAATATTTGTAATTAAAATGACTTGAGTAAAAGTAAAACTACTTCTTAAAAAAGTTACTCAAAAAAGTACAAATACAGAAAAAAACAACTTCATTACAGTAATGAGAGTAAATTACTTGTTACTTTCCACCCCTGCATTTATGTGAGACAGATTTAAAATGTATATGAATATAAACAGACAGCATATGTGATTGTATTGTATTGTATACAATAATGAATGAGAAGCTATGTATGAATATGAAAAGGTGCGGCGGATGCTGAACTGCTTAATAGCAACAATCATGGCAACAACATGTGTCATGATGACAGAAAGGTCAGACTATGTTTCTTCCATTTCTGCTTTTCTAAGTTGGTTCCTGTTCAGTAAAGCTCCTGTTTTATTGTCTATTCCTGTTTTTCCTGCTGGTCATGTCACCTGGTCCCGGTCACCTGACACCCACGCCGGTTACCAATCCACCTCATCAGTGCCACAGCAAACATACCAGCCTTCTACCCATTGCCAGATTGTCTTCATTTAGGCATGCACGGGCCTCTCTCTCAGCACTGAATCTACAGTTTACACTGAACTTTAATGGTAAGTATTTATAGAACTCAATGAGACAAGTCATCAACTGCTGCATGGTGTCACATACTTCATTCATTCACCAAATAAATAACAATACAATAACATAAAACAGTTTTACATATACAAGCATATAGTNTTCATTCACCAAATAAATAACAATACAATAACATAAAACAGTTTTACATATACAAGCATATAGTTTGACTCATACTACTATGTGACATTTCTACATTAAGTTCAAATAAGGATTAATGGGCAATTTGATGATCAAAAATGTGCAAAGTGTTCCCGTGTGGAATTGTGGGANAAATAAGGATTAATGGGCAATTTGATGATCAAAAATGTGCAAAGTGTTCCCGTGTGGAATTGTGGGACATGGGTACTACTGCGCAGCAAAATCCACACAGAAGAGTTCAGACAGCAAGTAAGTGAATGAGCAACGGAGGACAAACACAAAAACGGGTTTCAGAAGCAAAAACTGAAAGAAGCACCGAGAAAGAAAAAGCAAAGCTTCCAAAAATAAGCAGTTTCTTTAAAAAGAAAGATGAGAGAGTAAGCACTAGTTGTTTCCATTGAGCAAGACGTAATAAGACACTTATTAATGCTAATGCAAGCAGCAGTACGCCATCCAACACCACTGGAGATGGTGAGAGGTTCTCACTGACTTATTAACTTATTATTTAACTTATCTAACTTATTTATTATTTATTTGACTAATAATCAGCCTACACATGTGTGTTTTGTGTTTATAAGGCCTATGCAGACATGAATAATATTGTCAATGTGTGGGTGCTCTGTCACCCATCATGTTTTCATCTGTTATGGTGCTCCAACACCAGNATATTGTCAATGTGTGGGTGCTCTGTCACCCATCATGTTTTCATCTGTTATGGTGCTCCAACACCAGATTTAGTCAAGTATAGCACAGCGGTCTGTTTTCATACGAATCATTTCATTTAGCCGTTAACAGTGCATTTGGTTGTTGCTGCTCGTTTTAAAGCTGCTTTTACTTCTTTATTCTCTGATGACATTATGTTGTGTTCCATTATGTTGAACATCACATTATGTTACTTTATGTTGATATTACAAGAAAGTGTACTCACACAATCCTCTGTGGTAACAGAAGTTTAAATTCATATTTTAGAAGTCATAGACATGTACATTGTGATACTTATTCTGCTTAAAGGAGCATGCCGTTGATTTTACTTGTTTGAGCCCAATAAATACAATCTGCATACCTGTTATGTTACTGCCAACCGTTTTCCCACACATACCACTGGATCAGTAAATTTTAGCTTCACAGCAAACCAAACATCATTCTTATTTTTTGTCAAAGTTACTTAATTTAACCTGTTCAGCACGGCGCTACCTGGAAGACAAAGTACATCTGCACCAGCGAATATGGTCCCAGGAGAGACGGCTTTTAAAGACAAATTAAAAACAACCATGCCTTCTACATGTGGATGTACATGTTAACAGGTGAAAAATTAAATTTTAAGGTGAATTTATCATTTGAACATTTGATCATGAAAGATCAGGGGACTTAGCAAAATAACAGAAAAAAATAAAAAAAAATTTTGTGTTGGAAAATGGCTGTCAGTAAGGTAACATGTATGCAGGTACTCATTGGGCTTACAAAATCACCGGTAGGATCCTTTAAGTAAACATGCATAACAGATCACTAATAACAGTTGTCTGCTTCTTGCAGAAGCCAAAACAACAGCTTCCTACACATTTCTAAAGTGGCCCACTCAGGATATATACAGTACTCACTGATATTGTGAGGAATATGAGTCATATGCTTACACAACATCCATTCCTGCAAAATGATTAATGTGTAAATCTGGATGGAAAGGGGCCGCTGTCTTCACTGTCTTTGTGAGTCTTTCTCCATTGTTGCTCACGCTGTAAACCTCACTGGGGCAAAGTACCAAAACTGCCTGAGCTCAAACTGAACGGGACGGGCTGTGGGAGTGGGAGGACTCACCATTGTTTTCTAAAACAGAGTTTGTCAGGCTAACTGAGTCAGCCTCTCCCATCGTGTTCTGGAAAATACTGACATTAAACAAGAGCTTTGGGTGTTTTTCTTTCTTTTCTGTATTGCAGAATTAGGATTATTATTAATAATTTGAGGACAATATGAATGCTGTCACACATCTCTGTGAAGGAGGACACCTGCTGGCTTTTTTTTTTTTTTTTTNTTTTTTTTTTTTTTTTTCTCTACGTTACTGACAATGGACATAATGGGTAACCATAAAAAAAATGTACTCTGCCAATATTTTTAAAAATTGTACGATGGTTTATAGCTCTGATAAGAGCCTGGCGCCAGGTCTACACCACTGCCAAGGGATATCAGTGTGTGTGTGTATGTGTGTGTGTGTGTGTGTGTGTGTGTGTGTGTGTGTGTGTGTGTGTGTGTGTGAGTGACCGTGTGTCCATTTGAATGAGTTATTCACATTAGTATGAATCTTTCCATTTCCCAGCATTCATTATATTCTCCAGATATCCTGTTAGCCCAAAATCAGATTAAACCAGATCAGAAGGTTAATTGAGGATGACATCATATCTTGTTGGAGCAAAGGAGAGATATGATAAGCTTGTCGTCTGATATTTTATGCCACAATTTAATCCCAGATTGTCCCCCCTTATCAATGTACCCTTACCCCAAGCAGCTGTGCCGCTGAAAGAGGAGACTGATTGCTTCCTTCGGTGATAATTTATACATGTGATGTCAAGTACTCAACAGAGACGTGGGGTTTCCTGTAGTAAGCAGAGAAACTATTTCCTGAGAAGGCAGAGCAGCTCTGGGAAAGAAAAAGATGGCTGCTGCTCCTGGCTGTCAGGATGGGTCAAATGCAGAGGATGAATCTTACAGAACCAGACAAATGTTGCTGGCAGAGGCATGAGTGCCCTTGATTATGTGCATTTTTCTTCTTTTTTTTTTTTTACAAAAGCAAGAAGTCAAGTTTATTTGTTTCGCTCAATATCACATGTCACAAAGGGCATTACAGGCCTGCACATTTCTGGTTCCCGACTCAGCCCAAGCTCTCTAAGAAGGCAAGGAAAACAACCAAAAACCTTATTATATAAGGAAAATGGAAGAAACCTCAGGAGAGGCAATTCAAAGAAAGACGGGGTGTGCAATAGGAGCTGCAGATAGAGAAACAGGTAAATTACAAAGATTACAAAAACAATGAAACATTACAGAATGATATAAACAGCAAATAAGCAAAGATCCAGTGTCAATCTAGTCGATATGAAATCATCATTATGATGATTTAAAATATGAGTTGCATAAAGTGGACATATGTGGGTGTATGGTCATTTTTTGGGGGGGGG